>CAXIIO010000735.1:0-80736 GCA_964028335.1 Altica lythri | reverse complement strand
TGATGTTATTGATGTTATTGATGCTATTGATGCTATTGATGCTATTGATGTTATTGATGCTATTGATGCTATTGATGCTATTGATGTTATTGATGCTATTGATGTTATTGATGCTATTGATGTTATTGATGCTATTGATGTTATTGATGCTATTGATGTTATTGATGCTATTGATGTTATTGATGCTATTGATGCTATTGATGCTATTGATGCTATTGATGTTATTGATGCTATTGATGTTATTGATGCTATTGATGCTATTGATGCTATTGATGCTATTGATGTTATTGATGCTATTGATGCTATTGATGCTATTGATGTTATTGATGTTATTGATGCTATTGATGTTATTGATGCTATTGATGTTATTGATGCTATTGATGTTATTGATGCTATTGATGCTATTGATGCTATTGATGCTATTGATGCTATTGATGTTATTGATGCTATTGATGCTATTGATGTTATTGATGCTATTGATGTTATTGATGCTATTGATGCTATTGATGTTATTGATGCTATTGATGTTATTGATGCTATTGATGCTATTGATGCTATTAATGCTATTGATGTTATTGATGCTATTGATGTTATTGATGCTATTGATGATTATTGATGCTATTGATGTTATTGATGCTATTGATGTTATTGATGCTATTGATGCTATTGATGCTATTGATGTTATTGATGCTATTGATGCTATTGATGCTATTGATGTTATTGATGCTATTGATGTTATTGATGCTATTGATGCTATTGATGCTATTGATGTTATTGATGCTAATGATGTTATTGATGCTATTGATGTTATTGATGCTATTAATGTTATTGATGTTATTGATGCTATTGATGCTATTGATGCTATTGATGTTATTGATGCTATTGATGCTATTGATGCTATTGATGCTATTGATGCTATTGATGTTATTGATGCTATTGATGTTATTGATGCTATTGATGTTATTGATGTTATTGATGCTATTGATGTTATTGATGCTATTGATGTTATTGATGCTATTGATGTTATTGATGCTATTGATGGTATTGATGCTATTGATGCTATTGATGCTATTGATGCTATTGATGCTATTGATGTTATTGATGCTATTGATGGTATTGATGCTATTGATGTTATTGATGCTATTGATGCTATTGATGCTATTGATGTTATTGATGCTATTGATGCTATTGATGCTATTGATGTTATTGATGCTATTGATGCTATTGATGCTATTGATGTTATTGATGTTATTGATGCTATTGATGTTATTGATGCTATTGATGCTATTGATGTTATTGATGCTATTGATGCTATTGATGCTATTGATGTTATTGATGCTATTGATGCTATTGATGCTGTTGATGTTATTGATGTTATTGATGCTATTGATGTTATTGATGTTATTGATGTTATTGATGCTATTGATGTTATTGATGTTATTGATGCTATTGATGCTATTGATGCTATTGATGCTATTGATGTTATTGATGCTATTGATGTTATTGATGCTATTGATGCTATTGATGTTATTGATGCTATTGATGTTATTGATGCTATTGATGCTATTGATGCTATTAATGTTATTGATGTTATTGATGCTATTGATGTTATTGATGCTATTGATGTTATTGATGCTATTGATGTTATTGATGCTATTGATGGTATTGATGCTATTGATGCTATTGATGCTATTGATGTTATTGATGCTATTGATGCTATTGATGCTATTGATGTTATTGATGCTATTGATGTTATTGATGCTATTGATGCTATTGATGTTATTGATGCTATTGATGTTATTGATGCTATTGATGCTATTGATGCTATTAATGTTATTGATGTTATTGATGCTATTGATGTTATTGATGCTATTGATGTTATTATGCTATTGATGTTATTGATGCTATTGATGGTATTGATGCTATTGATGCTATTGATGCTATTGATGTTATTGATGCTATTGATGCTATTGATGCTATTGATGTTATTGATGCTATTGATGTTATTGATGCTATTGATGCTATTGATGCTATTAATGTTATTGATGTTATTGATGCTATTGATGTTATTGATGCTATTGATGTTATTATGCTATTGATGTTATTGATGCTATTGATGGTATTGATGCTATTGATGCTATTGATGCTATTGATGTTATTGATGCTATTGATGCTATTGATGCTATTGATGTTATTGATGTTATTATGCTATTGATGTTATTGATGCTATTGATGGTATTGATGCTATTGATGCTATTGATGCTATTGATGTTATTGATGCTATTGATGCTATTGATGCTATTGATGTTATTGATGCTATTGATGCTATTGATGCTATTGATGTTATTGATGCTATTGATGCTATTGATGCTGTTGATGTTATTAATGTTATTGATGCTATTGATGTTATTGATGTTATTGATGTTATTGATGCTATTGATGTTATTGATGTTATTGATGCTATTGATGCTATTGATGCTATTGATGTTATTGATGCTAATGATGTTATTGATGCTATTGATGTTATTGATGCTATTAATGTTATTGATGTTATTGATGTTATTGATGCTATTGATGTTATTGATGTTATTGATGTTATTGATGTTATTGATGTTATTGATGCTATTGATGCTATTGATGCTATTGATGCTATTGATGTTATTGATGCTATTGATGTTATTGATGCTATTGATGCTATTGATGTTATTGATGCTATTGATGTTATTGATGCTATTGATGCTATTGATGCTATTAATGTTATTGATGTTATTGATGCTATTGATGTTATTGATGCTATTGATGTTATTGATGCTATTGATGTTATTGATGCTATTGATGGTATTGATGCTATTGATGCTATTGATGCTATTGATGTTATTGATGCTATTGATGCTATTGATGTTATTGATGCTATTGATGTTATTGATGCTATTGATGCTATTGATGTTATTGATGCTATTGATGTTATTGATGCTATTGATGCTATTGATGCTATTAATGTTATTGATGTTATTGATGCTATTGATGTTATTGATGCTATTGATGTTATTATGCTATTGATGTTATTGATGCTATTGATGGTATTGATGCTATTGATGCTATTGATGCTATTGATGTTATTGATGCTATTGATGCTATTGATGCTATTGATGTTATTGATGCTATTGATGTTATTGATGCTATTGATGCTATTGATGCTATTGATGTTATTGATGCTAATGATGTTATTGATGCTATTGATGTTATTGATGCTATTAATGTTATTGATGTTATTGATGTTATTGATGCTATTAATGCTATTAATGTTATTGATGCTATTGATGCTATTGATGCTATTGATGCTATTGATGCTATTGATGTTATTGATGCTATTGATGTTATTGATGCTATTGATGTTATTGATGTTATTGATGCTATTGATGCTATTGATGCTATTGATGTTATTGATGCTAATGATGTTATTGATGCTATTGATGTTATTGATGCTATTAATGTTATTGATGTTATTGATGTTATTGATGCTATTAATGCTATTAATGTTATTGATGCTATTGATGCTATTGATGCTATTGATGCTATTGATGTTATTGATGCTATTGATGTTATTGATGCTATTGATGCTATTGATGTTATTGATGCTATTGATGTTATTGATGCTATTGATGCTATTGATGCTATTAATGTTATTGATGTTATTGATGCTATTGATGTTATTGATGCTATTGATGTTATTATGCTATTGATGTTATTGATGCTATTGATGGTATTGATGCTATTGATGCTATTGATGCTATTGATGTTATTGATGCTATTGATGCTATTGATGCTATTGATGTTATTGATGCTATTGATGCTATTGATGCTATTGATGCTATTGATGATATTAATGCTATTGATGCTATTAATGTTATTGATGATATTGATGTTATTGATGTTATTGATGTTATTGATGTTATTGATGCTATTGATGTTATTGATGCTATTAATGTTATTGATGCTATTGATGCTATTGATGCTATTGATGTTATTGATGTTATTGATGCTATTGATGCTATTGATGTTATTGATGCTATTGATGCTATTGATGCTATTGATGTTATTGATGTTATTGATGCTATTGATGCTATTAATGTTATTGATGTTATTGATGCTATTGATGTTATTGATGCTATTGATGTTATTGATGCTATTGATGTTATTGATGCTATTGATGGTATTGATGCTATTGATGCTATTGATGCTATTGATGTTATTGATGCTATTGATGCTATTGATGCTATTGATGTTATTGATGCTATTGATGTTATTGATGCTATTGATGCTATTGATGTTATTGATGATATTGATGTTATTGATGCTATTGATGCTATTGATGCTATTAATGTTATTGATGTTATTGATGCTATTGATGTTATTGATGCTATTGATGTTATTATGCTATTGATGTTATTGATGCTATTGATGGTATTGATGCTATTGATGCTATTGATGCTATTGATGTTATTGATGCTATTGATGCTATTGATGCTATTGATGTTATTGATGCTATTGATGCTATTGATGCTATTGATGTTATTGATGCTATTGATGCTATTGATGCTGTTGATGTTATTGATGTTATTGATGCTATTGATGTTATTGATGTTATTGATGTTATTGATGCTATTGATGTTATTGATGTTATTGATGCTATTGATGCTATTGATGCTATTGATGTTATTGATGCTAATTATGTTATTGATGCTATTGATGTTATTGATGCTATTAATGTTATTGATGTTATTGATGTTATTGATGCTATTGATGTTATTGATGTTATTGATGTTATTGATGTTATTGATGCTATTGATGCTATTGATGCTATTGATGCTATTGATGTTATTGATGCTATTGATGTTATTGATGCTATTGATGCTATTGATGTTATTGATGCTATTGATGTTATTGATGCTATTGATGCTATTGATGCTATTAATGCTATTGATGTTATTAATGCTGTTGATGCTATTGATGTTTTTGATGCTATTGATGCTATTGATGATATTAATGCTATTGATGCTATTAATGTTATTGATGATATTGATGTTATTGATGTTATTGATGTTATTGATGTTATTGATGCTATTGATGTTATTGATGCTATTAATGTTATTGATGCTATTGATGCTATTGATGCTATTGATGTTATTGATGTTATTGATGCTATTGATGCTATTGATGTTATTGATGCTATTGATGCTATTGATGCTATTGATGTTATTGATGTTATTGATGCTATTGATGCTATTAATGTTATTGATGTTATTGATGCTATTGATGTTATTGATGCTATTGATGTTATTGATGCTATTGATGTTATTGATGCTATTGATGGTATTGATGCTATTGATGCTATTGATGCTATTGATGCTATTGATGCTATTGATGTTATTGATGCTATTGATGGTATTGATGCTATTGATGTTATTGATGCTATTGATGCTATTGATGCTATTGATGTTATTGATGCTATTGATGCTATTGATGCTATTGATGTTATTGATGCTATTGATGCTATTGATGCTGTTGATGTTATTGATGTTATTGATGCTATTGATGTTATTGATGCTATTGATGCTATTGATGTTATTGATGCTATTGATGCTATTGATGCTATTGATGTTATTGATGCTATTGATGCTATTGATGCTGTTGATGTTATTGATGTTATTGATGCTATTGATGTTATTGATGTTATTGATGTTATTGATGCTATTGATGTTATTGATGTTATTGATGCTATTGATGCTATTGATGCTATTGATGCTATTGATGTTATTGATGCTATTGATGTTATTGATGCTATTGATGCTATTGATGTTATTGATGCTATTGATGTTATTGATGCTATTGATGCTATTGATGCTATTAATGTTATTGATGTTATTGATGCTATTGATGTTATTGATGCTATTGATGTTATTGATGCTACTGATGTTATTGATGCTATTGATGGTATTGATGCTATTGATGCTATTGATGCTATTGATGTTATTGATGCTATTGATGCTATTGATGCTATTGATGTTATTGATGCTATTGATGTTATTGATGCTATTGATGCTATTGATGTTATTGATGCTATTGATGTTATTGATGCTATTGATGCTATTGATGCTATTAATGTTATTGATGTTATTGATGCTATTGATGTTATTGATGCTATTGATGTTATTATGCTATTGATGTTATTGATGCTATTGATGCTATTGATGCTGTTGATGTTATTGATGTTATTGATGCTATTGATGTTATTGATGTTATTGATGTTATTGATGCTATTGATGTTATTGATGTTATTGATGCTATTGATGCTATTGATGCTATTGATGCTATTGATGTTATTGATGCTATTGATGTTATTGATGCTATTGATGCTATTGATGTTATTGATGCTATTGATGTTATTGATGCTATTGATGCTATTGATGCTATTAATGTTATTGATGTTATTGATGCTATTGATGTTATTGATGCTATTGATGTTATTGATGCTATTGATGTTATTGATGCTATTGATGGTATTGATGCTATTGATGCTATTGATGCTATTGATGTTATTGATGCTATTGATGCTATTGATGCTATTGATGCTATTGATGTTATTGATGCTATTGATGTTATTGATGCTATTGATGCTATTGATGTTATTGATGCTATTGATGTTATTGATGCTATTGATGCTATTGATGTTATTGATGCTATTGATGCTATTAATGCTATTGATGTTATTAATGCTGTTGATGCTATTGATGTTTTTGATGCTATTGATGCTATTGATGATATTAATGCTATTGATGCTATTAATGTTATTGATGATATTGATGTTATTGATGTTATTGATGTTATTGATGTTATTGATGCTATTGATGTTATTGATGCTATTAATGTTATTGATGCTATTGATGCTATTGATGCTATTGATGTTATTGATGTTATTGATGCTATTGATGCTATTGATGTTATTGATGCTATTGATGCTATTGATGCTATTGATGTTATTGATGTTATTGATGCTATTGATGCTATTAATGTTATTGATGTTATTGATGCTATTGATGTTATTGATGCTATTGATGTTATTGATGCTATTGATGTTATTGATGCTATTGATGGTATTGATGCTATTGATGCTATTGATGCTATTGATGTTATTGATGCTATTGATGCTATTGATGCTATTGATGTTATTGATGCTATTGATGTTATTGATGCTATTGATGCTATTGATGTTATTGATGCTATTGATGTTATTGATGCTATTGATGCTATTGATGCTATTAATGTTATTGATGTTATTGATGCTATTGATGTTATTGATGCTATTGATGTTATTATGCTATTGATGTTATTGATGCTATTGATGGTATTGATGCTATTGATGCTATTGATGCTATTGATGTTATTGATGCTATTGATGCTATTGATGCTATTGATGCTATTGATGTTATTGATGCTATTGATGCTATTGATGCTATTGATGTTATTGATGCTATTGATGCTATTGATGCTGTTGATGTTATTGATGTTATTGATGCTATTGATGTTATTGATGTTATTGATGTTATTGATGCTATTGATGTTATTGATGTTATTGATGCTATTGATGCTATTGATGCTATTGATGTTATTGATGCTAATGATGTTATTGATGCTATTGATGTTATTGATGCTATTAATGTTATTGATGTTATTGATGTTATTGATGCTATTGATGTTATTGATGTTATTGATGTTATTGATGTTATTGATGCTATTGATGCTATTAATGCTATTGATGCTATTGATGTTATTGATGCTATTGATGTTATTGATGCTATTGATGCTATTGATGTTATTGATGCTATTGATGTTATTGATGCTATTGATGCTATTGATGCTATTAATGCTATTGATGTTATTAATGCTGTTGATGCTATTGATGTTTTTGATGCTATTGATGCTATTGATGATATTAATGCTATTGATGCTATTAATGTTATTGATGATATTGATGTTATTGATGTTATTGATGTTATTGATGTTATTGATGCTATTGATGTTATTGATGCTATTAATGTTATTGATGCTATTGATGCTATTGATGCTATTGATGTTATTGATGTTATTGATGCTATTGATGCTATTGATGTTATTGATGCTATTGATGCTATTGATGCTATTGATGTTATTGATGTTATTGATGCTATTGATGCTATTAATGTTATTGATGTTATTGATGCTATTGATGTTATTGATGCTATTGATGTTATTGATGCTATTGATGTTATTGATGCTATTGATGGTATTGATGCTATTGATGCTATTGATGCTATTGATGCTATTGATGCTATTGATGTTATTGATGCTATTGATGGTATTGATGCTATTGATGTTATTGATGCTATTGATGCTATTGATGCTATTGATGTTATTGATGCTATTGATGCTATTGATGCTATTGATGTTATTGATGCTATTGATGCTATTGATGCTGTTGATGTTATTGATGTTATTGATGCTATTGATGCTATTGATGTTATTGATGCTATTGATGGTATTGATGCTATTGATGTTATTGATGCTATTGATGCTATTGATGTTATTGATGCTATTGATGCTATTGATGCTGTTGATGTTATTGATGTTATTGATGCTATTGATGTTATTGATGTTATTGATGTTATTGATGCTATTGATGTTATTGATGTTATTGATGCTATTGATGCTATTGATGTTATTGATGCTATTGATGGTATTGATGCTATTGATGTTATTGATGCTATTGATGCTATTGATGTTATTGATGCTATTGATGCTATTGATGCTGTTGATGTTATTGATGTTATTGATGCTATTGATGTTATTGATGTTATTGATGTTATTGATGCTATTGATGTTATTGATGCTATTGATGGTATTGATGCTATTGATGCTATTGATGCTATTGATGTTATTGATGCTATTGATGCTATTGATGCTGTTGATGTTATTGATGTTATTGATGCTATTGATGCTATTGATGTTATTGATGCTATTGATGGTATTGATGCTATTGATGTTATTGATGCTATTGATGCTATTGATGTTATTGATGCTATTGATGCTATTGATGCTGTTGATGTTATTGATGTTATTGATGCTATTGATGTTATTGATGTTATTGATGTTATTGATGCTATTGATGTTATTGATGCTATTGATGGTATTGATGCTATTGATGCTATTGATGCTATTGATGCTATTGATGCTATTGATGTTATTGATGCTATTGATGGTATTGATGCTATTGATGTTATTGATGCTATTGATGCTATTGATGTTATTGATGCTATTGATGCTATTGATGCTGTTGATGTTATTGATGTTATTGATGCTATTGATGTTATTGATGTTATTGATGTTATTGATGCTATTGATGTTATTGATGTTATTGATGCTATTGATGCTATTGATGCTATTGATGCTATTGATGTTATTGATGCTATTGATGTTATTGATGCTATTGATGCTATTGATGTTATTGATGCTATTGATGTTATTGATGCTATTGATGCTATTGATGCTATTAATGTTATTGATGTTATTGATGCTATTGATGTTATTGATGCTATTGATGTTATTGATGCTATTGATGTTATTGATGCTATTGATGGTATTGATGCTATTGATGCTATTGATGCTATTGATGTTATTGATGCTATTGATGCTATTGATGCTATTGATGTTATTGATGCTATTGATGTTATTGATGCTATTGATGCTATTGATGTTATTGATGCTATTGATGTTATTGATGCTATTGATGTTATTGATGCTATTGATGCTATTGATGCTATTAATGTTATTGATGTTATTGATGCTATTGATGTTATTGATGCTATTGATGTTATTATGCTATTGATGTTATTGATGCTATTGATGGTATTGATGCTATTGATGCTATTGATGCTATTGATGTTATTGATGCTATTGATGCTATTGATGCTATTGATGTTATTGATGCTATTGATGTTATTGATGCTATTGATGCTATTGATGCTATTAATGTTATTGATGTTATTGATGCTATTGATGTTATTGATGCTATTGATGTTATTATGCTATTGATGTTATTGATGCTATTGATGGTATTGATGCTATTGATGCTATTGATGCTATTGATGTTATTGATGCTATTGATGCTATTGATGCTATTGATGTTATTGATGTTATTATGCTATTGATGTTATTGATGCTATTGATGGTATTGATGCTATTGATGCTATTGATGCTATTGATGTTATTGATGCTATTGATGCTATTGATGCTATTGATGTTATTGATGCTATTGATGCTATTGATGCTATTGATGTTATTGATGCTATTGATGCTATTGATGCTGTTGATGTTATTGATGTTATTGATGCTATTGATGTTATTGATGTTATTGATGTTATTGATGCTATTGATGTTATTGATGTTATTGATGCTATTGATGCTATTGATGCTATTGATGTTATTGATGCTAATGATGTTATTGATGCTATTGATGTTATTGATGCTATTAATGTTATTGATGTTATTGATGTTATTGATGCTATTGATGTTATTGATGTTATTGATGTTATTGATGTTATTGATGCTATTGATGCTATTGATGCTATTGATGCTATTGATGTTATTGATGCTATTGATGTTATTGATGCTATTGATGCTATTGATGTTATTGATGCTATTGATGTTATTGATGCTATTGATGCTATTGATGCTATTAATGTTATTGATGTTATTGATGCTATTGATGTTATTGATGCTATTGATGTTATTGATGCTATTGATGTTATTGATGCTATTGATGGTATTGATGCTATTGATGCTATTGATGCTATTGATGTTATTGATGCTATTGATGCTATTGATGCTATTGATGTTATTGATGCTATTGATGTTATTGATGCTATTGATGCTATTGATGTTATTGATGCTAATGATGTTATTGATGTTATTGATGCTATTGATGTTATTGATGTTATTGATGCTATTGATGCTATTGATGCTATTGATGTTATTGATGCTAATGATGTTATTGATGCTATTGATGTTATTGATGCTATTAATGTTATTGGTGTTATTGATGTTATTGATGCTATTAATGCTATTAATGTTATTGATGCTATTGATGCTATTGATGCTATTGATGCTATTGATGTTATTGATGCTATTGATGTTATTGATGCTATTGATGCTATTGATGTTATTGATGCTATTGATGTTATTGATGCTATTGATGCTATTGATGCTATTAATGTTATTGATGTTATTGATGCTATTGATGTTATTGATGCTATTGATGTTATTATGCTATTGATGTTATTGATGCTATTGATGGTATTGATGCTATTGATGCTATTGATGCTATTGATGTTATTGATGCTATTGATGCTATTGATGCTATTGATGTTATTGATGCTATTGATGCTATTGATGCTATTGATGCTATTGATGATATTAATGCTATTGATGCTATTAATGTTATTGATGATATTGATGTTATTGATGTTATTGATGTTATTGATGTTATTGATGCTATTGATGTTATTGATGCTATTAATGTTATTGATGCTATTGATGCTATTGATGCTATTGATGTTATTGATGTTATTGATGCTATTGATGCTATTGATGTTATTGATGCTATTGATGCTATTGATGCTATTGATGTTATTGATGTTATTGATGCTATTGATGCTATTAATGTTATTGATGTTATTGATGCTATTGATGTTATTGATGCTATTGATGTTATTGATGCTATTGATGTTATTGATGCTATTAATGTTATTGATGTTATTGATGTTATTGATGCTATTAATGCTATTAATGTTATTGATGCTATTGATGCTATTGATGCTATTGATGCTATTGATGTTATTGATGCTATTGATGTTATTGATGCTATTGATGCTATTGATGTTATTGATGCTATTGATGTTATTGATGCTATTGATGCTATTGATGCTATTAATGTTATTGATGTTATTGATGCTATTGATGTTATTGATGCTATTGATGTTATTATGCTATTGATGTTATTGATGCTATTGATGGTATTGATGCTATTGATGCTATTGATGCTATTGATGTTATTGATGCTATTGATGCTATTGATGCTATTGATGTTATTGATGCTATTGATGCTATTGATGCTATTGATGTTATTGATGCTATTGATGCTATTGATGCTGTTGATGTTATTGATGTTATTGATGCTATTGATGTTATTGATGTTATTGATGTTATTGATGCTATTGATGTTATTGATGTTATTGATGCTATTGATGCTATTGATGCTATTGATGTTATTGATGCTAATGATGTTATTGATGCTATTGATGTTATTGATGCTATTAATGTTATTGATGTTATTGATGTTATTGATGCTATTGATGTTATTGATGTTATTGATGTTATTGATGTTATTGATGTTATTGATGTTATTGATGTTATTGATGTTATTGATGTTATTAATGTTATTGATGTTATTGATGTTATTGATGTTATTGATGCTATTGATGTTATTGATGTTATTGATGTTATTGATGCTATTGATGCTATTGATGCTATTGATGTTATTGATGTTATTGATGTTATTGATGTTATTGATGTTATTAATGTTATTGATGTTATTGATGTTATTGATGTTATTGATGCTATTGATGTTATTGATGTTATTGATGTTATTGATGCTATTGATGTTATTGATGCTATTGATGTTATTGATGTTATTGATGCTATTGATGCTATTGATGTTATTGATGCTAATGATGTTATTGATGCTATTGATGTTATTGATGCTATTAATGTTATTGATGTTATTGATGCTATTGATGGTATTGATGCTATTGATGCTATTGATGCTATTGATGTTATTGATGCTATTGATGCTATTGATGCTATTGATGTTATTGATGCTATTGATGTTATTGATGCTATTGATGCTATTGATGTTATTGATGCTATTGATGTTATTGATGCTATTGATGCTATTGATGCTATTAATGTTATTGATGTTATTGATGCTATTGATGTTATTGATGCTATTGATGTTATTATGCTATTGATGTTATTGATGCTATTGATGCTATTGATGGTATTGATGCTATTGATGCTATTGATGTTATTGATGCTATTGATGCTATTGATGCTATTGATGTTATTGATGCTATTGATGCTATTGATGCTATTGATGTTATTGATGCTATTGATGCTATTGATGCTGTTGATGTTATTGATGTTATTGATGCTATTGATGTTATTGATGTTATTGATGTTATTGATGCTATTGATGTTATTGATGTTATTGATGCTATTGATGCTATTGATGCTATTGATGTTATTGATGCTAATGATGTTATTGATGCTATTGATGTTATTGATGCTATTAATGTTATTGATGTTATTGATGTTATTGATGCTATTGATGTTATTGATGTTATTGATGTTATTGATGTTATTGATGCTATTGATGCTATTGATGCTATTGATGCTATTGATGTTATTGATGCTATTGATGTTATTGATGCTATTGATGCTATTGATGTTATTGATGCTATTGATGTTATTGATGCTATTGATGCTATTGATGCTATTAATGTTATTGATGTTATTGATGCTATTGATGTTATTGATGCTATTGATGTTATTGATGCTATTGATGTTATTGATGCTATTGATGGTATTGATGCTATTGATGCTATTGATGCTATTGATGTTATTGATGCTATTGATGCTATTGATGCTATTGATGTTATTGATGCTATTGATGTTATTGATGCTATTGATGCTATTGATGTTATTGATGCTATTGATGTTATTGATGCTATTGATGCTATTGATGCTATTAATGTTATTGATGTTATTGATGCTATTGATGTTATTGATGCTATTGATGTTATTATGCTATTGATGTTATTGATGCTATTGATGGTATTGATGCTATTGATGCTATTGATGCTATTGATGTTATTGATGCTATTGATGCTATTGATGCTATTGATGTTATTGATGCTATTGATGCTATTGATGTTATTGATGCTATTGATGTTATTGATGCTATTGATGTTATTGATGCTATTGATGGTATTGATGCTATTGATGCTATTGATGCTATTGATGTTATTGATGCTATTGATGCTATTGATGCTATTGATGTTATTGATGCTATTGATGTTATTGATGCTATTGATGCTATTGATGTTATTGATGCTATTGATGTTATTGATGCTATTGATGCTATTGATGCTATTAATGTTATTGATGTTATTGATGCTATTGATGTTATTGATGCTATTGATGTTATTATGCTATTGATGTTATTGATGCTATTGATGGTATTGATGCTATTGATGCTATTGATGCTATTGATGTTATTGATGCTATTGATGCTATTGATGCTATTGATGTTATTGATGCTATTGATGTTATTGATGCTATTGATGCTATTGATGCTATTAATGTTATTGATGTTATTGATGCTATTGATGTTATTGATGCTATTGATGTTATTATGCTATTGATGTTATTGATGCTATTGATGGTATTGATGCTATTGATGCTATTGATGCTATTGATGTTATTGATGCTATTGATGCTATTGATGCTATTGATGTTATTGATGTTATTATGCTATTGATGTTATTGATGCTATTGATGGTATTGATGCTATTGATGCTATTGATGCTATTGATGTTATTGATGCTATTGATGCTATTGATGCTATTGATGTTATTGATGCTATTGATGCTATTGATGCTGTTGATGTTATTGATGTTATTGATGCTATTGATGTTATTGATGTTATTGATGTTATTGATGCTATTGATGTTATTGATGTTATTGATGCTATTGATGCTATTGATGCTATTGATGTTATTGATGCTAATGATGTTATTGATGCTATTGATGTTATTGATGCTATTAATGTTATTGATGTTATTGATGTTATTGATGCTATTGATGTTATTGATGTTATTGATGTTATTGATGTTATTGATGCTATTGATGCTATTGATGCTATTGATGCTATTGATGTTATTGATGCTATTGATGTTATTGATGCTATTGATGCTATTGATGTTATTGATGCTATTGATGTTATTGATGCTATTGATGCTATTGATGCTATTGATGCTATTAATGTTATTGATGTTATTGATGCTATTGATGTTATTGATGCTATTGATGTTATTGATGCTATTGATGTTATTGATGCTATTGATGGTATTGATGCTATTGATGCTATTGATGCTATTGATGTTATTGATGCTATTGATGCTATTGATGCTATTGATGTTATTGATGCTATTGATGTTATTGATGCTATTGATGCTATTGATGTTATTGATGCTAATGATGTTATTGATGTTATTGATGCTATTGATGTTATTGATGTTATTGATGCTATTGATGCTATTGATGCTATTGATGTTATTGATGCTAATGATGTTATTGATGCTATTGATGTTATTGATGCTATTAATGTTATTGATGTTATTGATGTTATTGATGCTATTAATGCTATTAATGTTATTGATGCTATTGATGCTATTGATGCTATTGATGCTATTGATGTTATTGATGCTATTGATGTTATTGATGCTATTGATGCTATTGATGTTATTGATGCTATTGATGTTATTGATGCTATTGATGCTATTGATGCTATTAATGTTATTGATGTTATTGATGCTATTGATGTTATTGATGCTATTGATGTTATTATGCTATTGATGTTATTGATGCTATTGATGGTATTGATGCTATTGATGCTATTGATGCTATTGATGTTATTGATGCTATTGATGCTATTGATGCTATTGATGTTATTGATGCTATTGATGCTATTGATGCTATTGATGCTATTGATGATATTAATGCTATTGATGCTATTAATGTTATTGATGATATTGATGTTATTGATGTTATTGATGTTATTGATGTTATTGATGCTATTGATGTTATTGATGCTATTAATGTTATTGATGCTATTGATGCTATTGATGCTATTGATGTTATTGATGTTATTGATGCTATTGATGCTATTGATGTTATTGATGCTATTGATGCTATTGATGCTATTGATGTTATTGATGTTATTGATGCTATTGATGCTATTAATGTTATTGATGTTATTGATGCTATTGATGTTATTGATGCTATTGATGTTATTGATGCTATTGATGTTATTGATGCTATTAATGTTATTGATGTTATTGATGTTATTGATGCTATTAATGCTATTAATGTTATTGATGCTATTGATGCTATTGATGCTATTGATGCTATTGATGTTATTGATGCTATTGATGTTATTGATGCTATTGATGCTATTGATGTTATTGATGCTATTGATGTTATTGATGCTATTGATGCTATTGATGCTATTAATGTTATTGATGTTATTGATGCTATTGATGTTATTGATGCTATTGATGTTATTATGCTATTGATGTTATTGATGCTATTGATGGTATTGATGCTATTGATGCTATTGATGCTATTGATGTTATTGATGCTATTGATGCTATTGATGCTATTGATGTTATTGATGCTATTGATGCTATTGATGCTATTGATGTTATTGATGCTATTGATGCTATTGATGCTGTTGATGTTATTGATGTTATTGATGCTATTGATGTTATTGATGTTATTGATGTTATTGATGCTATTGATGTTATTGATGTTATTGATGCTATTGATGCTATTGATGCTATTGATGTTATTGATGCTAATGATGTTATTGATGCTATTGATGTTATTGATGCTATTAATGTTATTGATGTTATTGATGTTATTGATGCTATTGATGTTATTGATGTTATTGATGTTATTGATGTTATTGATGTTATTGATGTTATTGATGTTATTGATGTTATTGATATTATTAATGTTATTGATGTTATTGATGTTATTGATGTTATTGATGCTATTGATGTTATTGATGTTATTGATGTTATTGATGCTATTGATGCTATTGATGCTATTGATGTTATTGATGTTATTGATGTTATTGATGTTATTGATGTTATTAATGTTATTGATGTTATTGATGTTATTGATGTTATTGATGCTATTGATGTTATTGATGTTATTGATGTTATTGATGCTATTGATGTTATTGATGCTATTGATGTTATTGATGTTATTGATGCTATTGATGCTATTGATGTTATTGATGCTAATGATGTTATTGATGCTATTGATGTTATTGATGCTATTAATGTTATTGATGTTATTGATGCTATTGATGGTATTGATGCTATTGATGCTATTGATGCTATTGATGTTATTGATGCTATTGATGCTATTGATGCTATTGATGTTATTGATGCTATTGATGTTATTGATGCTATTGATGCTATTGATGTTATTGATGCTATTGATGTTATTGATGCTATTGATGCTATTGATGCTATTAATGTTATTGATGTTATTGATGCTATTGATGTTATTGATGCTATTGATGTTATTATGCTATTGATGTTATTGATGCTATTGATGGTATTGATGCTATTGATGCTATTGATGCTATTGATGTTATTGATGCTATTGATGCTATTGATGCTATTGATGTTATTGATGCTATTGATGCTATTGATGCTATTGATGTTATTGATGCTATTGATGCTATTGATGCTGTTGATGTTATTGATGTTATTGATGCTATTGATGTTATTGATGTTATTGATGTTATTGATGCTATTGATGTTATTGATGTTATTGATGCTATTGATGCTATTGATGCTATTGATGTTATTGATGCTAATGATGTTATTGATGCTATTGATGTTATTGATGCTATTAATGTTATTGATGTTATTGATGTTATTGATGCTATTGATGTTATTGATGTTATTGATGTTATTGATGTTATTGATGCTATTGATGCTATTGATGCTATTGATGCTATTGATGTTATTGATGCTATTGATGTTATTGATGCTATTGATGCTATTGATGTTATTGATGCTATTGAAGTTATTGATGCTATTGATGCTATTGATGCTATTAATGTTATTGATGTTATTGATGCTATTGATGTTATTGATGCTATTGATGTTATTGATGCTATTGATGTTATTGATGCTATTGATGGTATTGATGCTATTGATGCTATTGATGTTATTGATGCTATTGATGCTATTGATGTTATTGATGCTATTGATGTTATTGATGCTATTGATGCTATTGATGTTATTGATGCTATTGATGTTATTGATGCTATTGATGCTATTGATGCTATTAATGTTATTGATGTTATTGATGCTATTGATGTTATTGATGCTATTGATGTTATTATGCTATTGATGTTATTGATGCTATTGATGGTATTGATGCTATTGATGCTATTGATGCTATTGATGTTATTGATGCTATTGATGCTATTGATGCTATTGATGTTATTGATGCTATTGATGCTATTGATGCTATTGATGTTATTGATGCTATTGATGCTATTGATGCTGTTGATGTTATTGATGTTATTGATGCTATTGATGTTATTGATGCTATTGATGCTATTGATGTTATTGATGCTATTGATGTTATTGATGCTATTGATGCTATTGATGCTATTAATGTTATTGATGTTATTGATGCTATTGATGTTATTGATGCTATTGATGTTATTATGCTATTGATGTTATTGATGCTATTGATGGTATTGATGCTATTGATGCTATTGATGCTATTGATGTTATTGATGCTATTGATGCTATTGATGCTATTGATGTTATTGATGCTATTGATGCTATTGATGCTATTGATGTTATTGATGCTATTGATGCTATTGATGCTGTTGATGTTATTGATGTTATTGATGCTATTGATGTTATTGATGTTATTGATGTTATTGATGCTATTGATGTTATTGATGTTATTGATGCTATTGATGCTATTGATGTTATTGATGCTAATGATGTTATTGATGTTATTGATGCTATTGATGTTATTGATGTTATTGATGCTATTGATGCTATTGATGCTATTGATGTTATTGATGCTAATGATGTTATTGATGCTATTGATGTTATTGATGCTATTAATGTTATTGATGTTATTGATGTTATTGATGCTATTAATGCTATTAATGTTATTGATGCTATTGATGGTATTGATGCTATTGATGCTATTGATGCTATTGATGTTATTGATGCTATTGATGCTATTGATGCTATTGATGTTATTGATGCTATTGATGTTATTGATGCTATTGATGCTATTGATGTTATTGATGCTATTGATGTTATTGATGCTATTGATGCTATTGATGCTATTAATGTTATTGATGTTATTGATGCTATTGATGTTATTGATGCTATTGATGTTATTATGCTATTGATGTTATTGATGCTATTGATGGTATTGATGCTATTGATGCTATTGATGCTATTGATGTTATTGACGCTATTGATGCTATTGATGCTATTGATGTTATTGATGCTATTGATGCTATTGATGCTATTGATGTTATTGATGCTATTGATGCTATTGATGCTGTTGATGTTATTGATGTTATTGATGCTATTGATGTTATTGATGTTATTGATGTTATTGATGCTATTGATGTTATTGATGTTATTGATGCTATTGATGCTATTGATGCTATTGATGTTATTGATGCTAATGATGTTATTGATGCTATTGATGTTATTGATGCTATTAATGTTATTGATGTTATTGATGTTATTGATGCTATTGATGTTATTGATGTTATTGATGTTATTGATGTTATTGATGCTATTGATGCTATTGATGCTATTGATGCTATTGATGTTATTGATGCTATTGATGTTATTGATGCTATTGATGCTATTGATGTTATTGATGCTATTGATGTTATTGATGCTATTGATGCTATTGATGCTATTAATGCTATTGATGTTATTAATGCTGTTGATGCTATTGATGTTTTTGATGCTATTGATGCTATTGATGATATTAATGCTATTGATGCTATTAATGTTATTGATGATATTGATGTTATTGATGTTATTGATGTTATTGATGTTATTGATGTTATTGATGCTATTGATGTTATTGATGCTATTAATGTTATTGATGCTATTGATGCTATTGATGCTATTGATGTTATTGATGTTATTGATGCTATTGATGCTATTGATGTTATTGATGCTATTGATGCTATTGATGCTATTGATGTTATTGATGTTATTGATGCTATTGATGCTATTAATGTTATTGATGTTATTGATGCTATTGATGTTATTGATGCTATTGATGTTATTGATGCTATTGATGTTATTGATGCTATTGTTGGTATTGATGGTATTGATGCTATTGATGCTATTGATGCTATTGATGTTATTGATGCTATTGATGCTATTGATGCTATTGATGTTATTGATGCTATTGATGTTATTGATGCTATTGATGCTATTGATGTTATTGATGCTATTGATGTTATTGATGCTATTGATGCTATTGATGCTATTAATGTTATTGATGTTATTGATGCTATTGATGTTATTGATGCTATTGATGTTATTATGCTATTGATGTTATTGATGCTATTGATGGTATTGATGCTATTGATGCTATTGATGCTATTGATGTTATTGATGCTATTGATGCTATTGATGCTATTGATGTTATTGATGCTATTGATGCTATTGATGCTATTGATGTTATTGATGCTATTGATGCTATTGATGCTGTTGATGTTATTGATGTTATTGATGCTATTGATGTTATTGATGTTATTGATGTTATTGATGCTATTGATGTTATTGATGTTATTGATGCTATTGATGCTATTGATGCTATTGATGTTATTGATGCTAATGATGTTATTGATGCTATTGATGTTATTGATGCTATTAATGTTATTGATGTTATTGATGTTATTGATGCTATTGATGTTATTGATGTTATTGATGTTATTGATGTTATTGATGCTATTGATGCTATTGATGCTATTGATGCTATTGATGTTATTGATGCTATTGATGTTATTGATGCTATTGATGCTATTGATGTTATTGATGCTATTGATGTTATTGATGCCATTGATGCTATTGATGCTATTAATGTTATTGATGTTATTGATGCTATTGATGTTATTGATGCTATTGATGTTATTGATGCTATTGATGTTATTGATGCTATTGATGGTATTGATGCTATTGATGCTATTGATGCTATTGATGTTATTGATGCTATTGATGCTATTGATGCTATTGATGTTATTGATGCTATTGATGTTATTGATGCTATTGATGCTATTGATGTTATTGATGCTATTGATGTTATTGATGCTATTGATGCTATTGATGCTATTAATGTTATTGATGTTATTGATGCTATTGATGTTATTGATGCTATTGATGTTATTATGCTATTGATGTTATTGATGCTATTGATGGTATTGATGCTATTGATGCTATTGATGCTATTGATGTTATTGATGCTATTGATGCTATTGATGCTATTGATGTTATTGATGCTATTGATGCTATTGATGCTATTGATGTTATTGATGCTATTGATGCTATTGATGCTGTTGATGTTATTGATGTTATTGATGCTATTGATGTTATTGATGCTATTGATGCTATTGATGTTATTGATGCTATTGATGTTATTGATGCTATTGATGCTATTGATGCTATTAATGTTATTGATGTTATTGATGCTATTGATGTTATTGATGCTATTGATGTTATTATGCTATTGATGTTATTGATGCTATTGATGGTATTGATGCTATTGATGCTATTGATGCTATTGATGTTATTGATGCTATTGATGCTATTGATGCTATTGATGTTATTGATGCTATTGATGCTATTGATGCTATTGATGTTATTGATGCTATTGATGCTATTGATGCTGTTGATGTTATTGATGTTATTGATGCTATTGATGTTATTGATGTTATTGATGTTATTGATGCTATTGATGTTATTGATGTTATTGATGCTATTGATGCTATTGATGCTATTGATGTTATTGATGCTAATGATGTTATTGATGTTATTGATGCTATTGATGTTATTGATGTTATTGATGCTATTGATGCTATTGATGCTATTGATGTTATTGATGCTAATGATGTTATTGATGCTATTGATGTTATTGATGCTATTAATGTTATTGATGTTATTGATGTTATTGATGCTATTAATGCTATTAATGTTATTGATGCTATTGATGCTATTGATGCTATTGATGCTATTGATGTTATTGATGCTATTGATGTTATTGATGCTATTGATGCTATTGATGTTATTGATGCTATTGATGTTATTGATGCTATTGATGCTATTGATGCTATTAATGTTATTGATGTTATTGATGCTATTGATGTTATTGATGCTATTGATGTTATTATGCTATTGATGTTATTGATGCTATTGATGGTATTGATGCTATTGATGCTATTGATGCTATTGATGTTATTGATGCTATTGATGCTATTGATGCTATTGATGTTATTGATGCTATTGATGCTATTGATGCTATTGATGTTATTGATGCTATTGATGCTATTGATGCTGTTGATGTTATTGATGTTATTGATGCTATTGATGTTATTGATGTTATTGATGTTATTGATGCTATTGATGTTATTGATGTTATTGATGCTATTGATGCTATTGATGCTATTGATGTTATTGATGCTAATGATGTTATTGATGCTATTGATGTTATTGATGCTATTAATGTTATTGATGTTATTGATGTTATTGATGCTATTGATGTTATTGATGTTATTGAGGTTATTGATGTTATTGATGTTATTGATGTTATTGATGTTATTGATGTTATTGATGTTATTAATGTTATTGATGTTATTGATGTTATTGATGTTATTGATGCTATTGATGTTATTGATGTTATTGATGTTATTGATGCTATTGATGCTATTGATGCTATTGATGTTATTGATGTTATTGATGTTATTGATGTTATTGATGTTATTAATGTTATTGATGTTATTGATGTTATTGATGTTATTGATGCTATTGATGTTATTGATGTTATTGATGTTATTGATGCTATTGATGTTATTGATGCTATTGATGTTATTGATGTTATTGATGCTATTGATGCTATTGATGTTATTGATGCTAATGATTTTATTGATGCTATTGATGTTATTGATGCTATTAATGTTATTGATGTTATTGATGCTATTGATGCTATTGATGCTATTGATGCTATTGATGTTATTGATCTTATTGATGCTATTGATGTTATTGATGTTATTGATGCTATTGATGCTATTGATGTTATTGATGTTATTAATGTTATTAATGTTATTGATGCTATTGATGCTATTGATGTTATTAATGTTATTGATGCTATTGATGTTATTGATGTTATTGATGCTATTGATGTTATTGATGCTATTGATGTTATTGATGCTATTGATGTTATTGATGCTATTGATGTTATTGATGTTATTGATGCTATTGATGTTATTGATGCTATTGATGTTATTGATGCTATTGATGCTATTGATGTTATTGATGCTATTGATGCTATTGATGCTAGTGATGTTATTGATGCTATTGATGTTATTGATGCTATTGATGTTATTGATGCTATTGATGCTATTGATGCTATTGATGTTATTGATGTTATTGATGCTATTGATGTTATTGATGCTATTGATGTTATTATGCTATTGATGTTATTGATGCTATTGATGGTATTGATGCTATTGATGCTATTGATGCTATTGATGTTATTGATGCTATTGATGCTATTGATGCTATTGATGTTATTGATGCTATTGATGCTATTGATGCTATTGATGTTATTGATGCTATTGATGCTATTGATGCTGTTGATGTTATTGATGTTATTGATGCTATTGATGTTATTGATGTTATTGATGTTATTGATGCTATTGATGTTATTGATGTTATTGATGCTATTGATGCTATTGATGCTATTGATGTTATTGATGCTAATGATGTTATTGATGCTATTGATGTTATTGATGCTATTAATGTTATTGATGTTATTGATGTTATTGATGCTATTGATGTTATTGATGTTATTGAGGTTATTGATGTTATTGATGTTATTGATGTTATTGATGTTATTGATGTTATTGATGTTATTAATGTTATTGATGTTATTGATGTTATTGATGTTATTGATGCTATTGATGTTATTGATGTTATTGATGTTATTGATGTAAACATTTATAATAAATTTGAAAATATTAACAAAGATGTAAACATTAAAAAATTACGGAAATTGCAATTTGGAAATCTGGCTAAAGAATTTTTATTAAAACATTGCTTTTATAGTGTAGAAGAGTTCATGAACTATTGTGTATTTTAAAATAGGAAATCTATAAGAAAATATTATATTTGTATATACTATTATGCATAACATTGTCGATAAATTTTAAGGGTTAATGTTGCTTTAAATATTGTTTAAATTATTTCATTCATGTAATCTTGACCACATGTACCTTATGTATAGAAATGTCAATAAAGTTCTTCTTCTTCTTCTTCTTCTTATTGATGCTATTGATGCTATTGATGTTATTGATGTTATTGATGTTATTGATGTTATTGATGTTATTAATGTTATTGATGTTATTGATGTTATTGATGTTATTGATGCTATTGATGTTATTGATGTTATTGATGTTATTGATGCTATTGATGTTATTGATGCTATTGATGTTATTGATGTTATTGATGCTATTGATGCTATTGATGTTATTGATGCTAATGATTTTATTGATGCTATTGATGTTATTGATGCTATTAATGTTATTGATGTTATTGATGCTATTGATGCTATTGATGCTATTGATGCTATTGATGTTATTGATCTTATTGATGCTATTGATGTTATTGATGTTATTGATGCTATTGATGCTATTGATGTTATTGATGTTATTAATGTTATTAATGTTATTGATGCTATTGATGCTATTGATGTTATTAATGTTATTGATGCTATTGATGTTATTGATGTTATTGATGCTATTGATGTTATTGATGCTATTGATGTTATTGATGCTATTGATGTTATTGATGCTATTGATGTTATTGATGTTATTGATGCTATTGATGTTATTGATGCTATTGATGTTATTGATGCTATTGATGCTATTGATGTTATTGATGCTATTGATGCTATTGATGCTAGTGATGTTATTGATGCTATTGATGTTATTGATGCTATTGATGTTATTGATGCTATTGATGCTATTGATGCTATTGATGTTATTGATGCTATTGATGCTGTTGATGCTATTGATGTTATTGATGCTATTGATGTTATTGATGCTATTGATGTTATTGATGCTATTGATGTTATTGATGCTATTGATGTTATTGATGCTATTGATGTTATTGATGTTATTGATGTTATTGATGTTATTGATGTTATTGATGTTATTGATGTTATTGATGTTATTGATGCTATTGATGGTATTGATGCTATTGATGCTATTGATGCTATTGATGGTATTGATGCTATTGATGCTATTGATGCTATTGATGTTATTGATGCTATTGATGTTATTGATGCTATTGATGTTATTGATGCTATTGATGTTATTGATGCTATTGATGCTATTGATGCTATTGATGTTATTGATGTTATTGATGCTATTGATGTTATTGATGTTATTGATGTTATTGATGTTATTGATGTTATTGATGTTATTGATGTTATTGATGCTATTGATGTTATTGATGCTATTGATGTTATTGATGATATTGATGTTATTGATGTTATTGATGTTATTGATGTTATTGATGTTATTGATGTTATTGATGTTATTGATGTTACTGATGTTATTGATGTTATTGATGTTATTGATGTTATTGATGTTATTGATGTTATTGATGTTATTGATGTTATTGATGTTATTGATGCTATTGATGTTATTGATGCTATTGATGTTATTGATGCTATTGATGCTATTGATGCTATTGATGTTATTGATGCTATTGATGCTATTGATGCTATTGATGTTATTGATGCTATTGATGTTATTGATGTTATTGATGTTATTGATGTTATTGATGCTATTGATGTTATTGATGCTATTGATGCTATTGATGTTATTGATGTTATTGATGCTATTGATGCTATTGATGCTATTGATGTTATTGATGCTATTGATGCTATTAATGCTATTGATGTTATTAATGCTGTTGATGCTATTGATGTTTTTGATGCTATTGATGCTATTGATGATATTAATGCTATTGATGCTATTAATGTTATTGATGATATTGATGTTATTGATGTTATTGATGTTATTGATGTTATTGATGCTATTGATGTTATTGATGCTATTAATGTTATTGATGCTATTGATGCTATTGATGCTATTGATGTTATTGATGTTATTGATGCTATTGATGCTATTGATGTTATTGATGTTATTGATGCTATTGATGCTATTAATGTTATTGATGTTATTGATGCTATTGATGTTATTGATGCTATTGATGTTATTGATGCTATTGATGTTATTGATGCTATTGATGGTATTGATGCTATTGATGCTATTGATGCTATTGATGTTATTGATGCTATTGATGCTATTGATGCTATTGATGTTATTGATGCTATTGATGTTATTGATGCTATTGATGCTATTGATGTTATTGATGCTATTGATGTTATTGATGCTATTGATGCTATTGATGCTATTAATGTTATTGATGTTATTGATGCTATTGATGTTATTGATGCTATTGATGTTATTATGCTATTGATGTTATTGATGCTATTGATGGTATTGATGCTATTGATGCTATTGATGCTATTGATGGTATTGATGCTATTGATGCTATTGATGCTATTGATGTTATTGATGCTATTGATGCTATTGATGCTATTGATGTTATTGATGCTATTGATGCTATTGATGCTGTTGATGTTATTGATGTTATTGATGCTATTGATGTTATTGATGTTATTGATGTTATTGATGCTATTGATGTTATTGATGTTATTGATGCTATTGATGCTATTGATGCTATTAATGTTATTGATGCTAATGATGTTATTGATGCTATTGATGTTATTGATGCTATTAATGTTATTGATGTTATTGATGTTATTGATGCTATTGATGTTATTGATGTTATTGATGTTATTGATGTTATTGATGCTATTGATGCTATTGATGCTATTGATGCTATTGATGTTATTGATGCTATTGATGTTATTGATGCTATTGATGCTATTGATGTTATTGATGCTATTGATGTTATTGATGCTATTGATGCTATTGATGCTATTAATGCTATTGATGTTATTAATGCTGTTGATGCTATTGATGTTTTTGATGCTATTGATGCTATTGATGATATTAATGCTATTGATGCTATTAATGTTATTGATGATATTGATGTTATTGATGTTATTGATGTTATTGATGTTATTGATGCTATTGATGTTATTGATGCTATTAATGTTATTGATGCTATTGATGCTATTGATGCTATTGATGTTATTGATGTTATTGATGCTATTGATGCTATTGATGTTATTGATGCTATTGATGCTATTGATGCTATTGATGTTATTGATGTTATTGATGCTATTGATGCTATTAATGTTATTGATGTTATTGATGCTATTGATGTTATTGATGCTATTGATGTTATTGATGCTATTGATGTTATTGATGCTATTGATGGTATTGATGCTATTGATGCTATTGATGCTATTGATGTTATTGATGCTATTGATGCTATTGATGCTATTGATGTTATTGATGCTATTGATGTTATTGATGCTATTGATGCTATTGATGTTATTGATGCTATTGATGTTATTGATGCTATTGATGCTATTGATGCTATTAATGTTATTGATGTTATTGATGCTATTGATGTTATTGATGCTATTGATGTTATTATGCTATTGATGTTATTGATGCTATTGATGGTATTGATGCTATTGATGCTATTGATGCTATTGATGTTATTGATGCTATTGATGCTATTGATGCTATTGATGTTATTGATGCTATTGATGCTATTGATGCTATTGATGTTATTGATGCTATTGATGCTATTGATGCTGTTGATGTTATTGATGTTATTGATGCTATTGATGTTATTGATGTTATTGATGTTATTGATGCTATTGATGTTATTGATGTTATTGATGCTATTGATGCTATTGATGCTATTGATGTTATTGATGCTAATGATGTTATTGATGCTATTGATGTTATTGATGCTATTAATGTTATTGATGTTATTGATGTTATTGATGCTATTGATGTTATTGATGTTATTGATGTTATTGATGTTATTGATGCTATTGATGCTATTGATGCTATTGATGCTATTGATGTTATTGATGCTATTGATGTTATTGATGCTATTGATGCTATTGATGTTATTGATGCTATTGATGTTATTGATGCTATTGATGCTATTGATGCTATTAATGTTATTGATGTTATTGATGCTATTAATGTTATTGATGCTATTGATGCTATTGATGCTATTGATGTTATTGATGTTATTGATGCTATTGATGCTATTGATGTTATTGATGCTATTGATGCTATTGATGCTATTGATGTTATTGATGTTATTGATGCTATTGATGCTATTAATGTTATTAATGTTATTGATGCTATTGATGTTATTGATGCTATTGATGTTATTGATGCTATTGATGTTATTGATGCTATTGATGGTATTGATGCTATTGATGCTATTGATGCTATTGATGTTATTGATGCTATTGATGCTATTGATGCTATTGATGTTATTGATGCTATTGATGTTATTGATGCTATTGATGCTATTGATGTTATTGATGCTATTGATGTTATTGATGCTATTGATGCTATTGATGCTATTAATGTTATTGATGTTATTGATGCTATTGATGTTATTGATGCTATTGATGTTATTATGCTATTGATGTTATTGATGCTATTGATGGTATTGATGCTATTAATGCTATTGATGCTATTGATGTTATTGATGCTATTGATGCTATTGATGCTATTGATGTTATTGATGCTATTGATGTTATTGATGCTATTGATGTTATTGATGCTATTGATGCTATTGATGCTGTTGATGTTATTGATGTTATTGATGCTATTGATGTTATTGATGCTATTGATGTTATTGATGCTATTGATGTTATTGATGCTATTGATGGTATTGATGCTATTGATGCTATTGATGCTATTGATGTTATTGATGCTATTGATGCTATTGATGCTATTGATGTTATTGATGCTATTGATGCTATTAATGTTATTGATGTTATTGATGCTATTAATGTTATTGATGCTATTGATGCTATTGATGCTATTGATGTTATTGATGTTATTGATGCTATTGATGCTATTGATGTTATTGATGCTATTGATGCTATTGATGCTATTGATGTTATTGATGTTATTGATGCTATTGATGCTATTAATGTTATTAATGTTATTGATGCTATTGATGTTATTGATGCTATTGATGTTATTGATGCTATTGATGTTATTGATGCTATTGATGGTATTGATGCTATTGATGCTATTGATGCTATTGATGTTATTGATGCTATTGATGCTATTGATGCTATTGATGTTATTGATGCTATTGATGTTATTGATGTTATTGATGCTATTGATGCTATTGATGCTATTGATGTTATTGATGCTAATGATGTTATTGATGCTATTGATGTTATTGATGCTATTAATGTTATTGATGTTATTGATGTTATTGATGCTATTGATGTTATTGATGTTATTGATGTTATTGATGTTATTGATGCTATTGATGCTATTGATGCTATTGATGCTATTGATGTTATTGATGCTATTGATGTTATTGATGCTATTGATGCTATTGATGTTATTGATGCTATTGATGTTATTGATGCTATTGATGCTATTGATGCTATTAATGTTATTGATGTTATTGATGCTATTGATGTTATTGATGCTATTGATGTTATTGATGCTATTGATGTTATTGATGCTATTGATGGTATTGATGCTATTGATGCTATTGATGCTATTGATGTTATTGATGCTATTGATGCTATTGATGCTATTGATGTTATTGATGCTATTGATGTTATTGATGCTATTGATGCTATTGATGTTATTGATGCTATTGATGTTATTGATGCTATTGATGCTATTGATGCTATTAATGTTATTGATGTTATTGATGCTATTGATGTTATTGATGCTATTGATGTTATTATGCTATTGATGTTATTGATGCTATTGATGGTATTGATGCTATTGATGCTATTGATGCTATTGATGTTATTGATGCTATTGATGCTATTGATGCTATTGATGTTATTGATGCTATTGATGCTATTGATGCTATTGATGTTATTGATGCTATTGATGCTATTGATGCTGTTGATGTTATTGATGTTATTGATGCTATTAATGTTATTGATGCTATTGATGCTATTGATGTTATTGATGCTATTGATGCTATTGATGCTATTGATGTTATTGATGCTATTGATGCTATTGATGCTGTTGATGTTATTGATGTTATTGATGCTATTGATGTTATTGATGCTATTGATGCTATTGATGTTATTGATGCTATTGATGCTATTGATGCTATTGATGTTATTGATGCTATTGATGCTATTGATGCTATTGATGTTATTGATGCTATTGATGCTATTGATGCTGTTGATGTTATTGATGTTATTGATGCTATTGATGTTATTGATGCTATTGATGCTATTGATGTTATTGATGCTATTGATGCTATTGATGCTATTGATGTTATTGATGCTATTGATGCTATTGATGCTGTTGATGTTATTGATGTTATTGATGCTATTGATGTTATTGATGTTATTGATGTTATTGATGCTATTGATGTTATTGATGTTATTGATGCTATTGATGCTATTGATGCTATTGATGCTATTGATGTTATTGATGCTATTGATGTTATTGATGCTATTGATGCTATTGATGTTATTGATGCTATTGATGTTATTGATGCTATTGATGCTATTGATGCTATTAATGTTATTGATGTTATTGATGCTATTGATGTTATTGATGCTATTGATGTTATTGATGCTATTGATGTTATTGATGCTATTGATGGTAATGATGCTATTGATGCTATTGATGCTATTGATGTTATTGATGCTATTGATGCTATTGATGCTATTGATGTTATTGATGCTATTGATGTTATTGATGCTATTGATGCTATTGATGTTATTGATGCTATTGATGTTATTGATGCTATTGATGCTATTGATGCTATTAATGTTATTGATGTTATTGATGCTATTGATGTTATTGATGCTATTGATGTTATTATGCTATTGATGTTATTGATGCTATTGATGGTATTGATGCTATTGATGCTATTGATGCTATTGATGTTATTGATGCTATTGATGCTATTGATGCTATTGATGTTATTGATGCTATTGATGTTATTGATGCTATTGATGCTATTGATGCTATTAATGTTATTGATGTTATTGATGCTATTGATGTTATTGATGCTATTGATGTTATTATGCTATTGATGTTATTGATGCTATTGATGGTATTGATGCTATTGATGCTATTGATGCTATTGATGTTATTGATGCCATTGATGCTATTGATGCTATTGATGTTATTGATGTTATTATGCTATTGATGTTATTGATGCTATTGATGGTATTGATGCTATTGATGCTATTGATGCTATTGATGTTATTGATGCTATTGATGCTATTGATGCTATTGATGTTATTGATGCTATTGATGCTATTGATGCTATTGATGTTATTGATGCTATTGATGCTATTGATGCTGTTGATGTTATTGATGTTATTGATGCTATTGATGTTATTGATGTTATTGATGTTATTGATGCTATTGATGTTATTGATGTTATTGATGCTATTGATGCTATTGATGCTATTGATGTTATTGATGCTAATGATGTTATTGATGCTATTGATGTTATTGATGCTATTAATGTTATTGATGTTATTGATGTTATTGATGCTATTGATGTTATTGATGTTATTGATGTTATTGATGTTATTGATGCTATTGATGCTATTGATGCTATTGATGCTATTGATGTTATTGATGCTATTGATGTTATTGATGCTATTGATGCTATTGATGTTATTGATGCTATTGATGTTATTGATGCTATTGATGCTATTGATGCTATTAATGTTATTGATGTTATTGATGCTATTGATGTTATTGATGCTATTGATGTTATTGATGCTATTGATGTTATTGATGCTATTGATGGTATTGATGCTATTGATGCTATTGATGCTATTGATGTTATTGATGCTATTGATGCTATTGATGCTATTGATGTTATTGATGCTATTGATGTTATTGATGCTATTGATGCTATTGATGTTATTGATGCTATTGATGTTATTGATGCTATTGATGCTATTGATGCTATTAATGTTATTGATGTTATTGATGCTATTGATGTTATTGATGCTATTGATGTTATTATGCTATTGATGTTATTGATGCTATTGATGGTATTGATGCTATTGATGCTATTGATGCTATTGATGTTATTGATGCTATTGATGCTATTGATGCTATTGATGTTATTGATGCTATTGATGCTATTGATGCTATTGATGTTATTGATGCTATTGATGCTATTGATGCTGTTGATGTTATTGATGTTATTGATGCTATTGATGTTATTGATGCTATTGATGCTATTGATGTTATTGATGCTATTGATGTTATTGATGCTATTGATGCTATTGATGCTATTAATGTTATTGATGTTATTGATGCTATTGATGTTATTGATGCTATTGATGTTATTATGCTATTGATGTTATTGATGCTATTGATGGTATTGATGCTATTGATGCTATTGATGCTATTGATGTTATTGATGCTATTGATGCTATTGATGCTATTGATGTTATTGATGCTATTGATGCTATTGATGCTATTGATGTTATTGATGCTATTGATGCTATTGATGCTGTTGATGTTATTGATGTTATTGATGCTATTGATGTTATTGATGTTATTGATGTTATTGATGCTATTGATGTTATTGATGTTATTGATGCTATTGATGCTATTGATGCTATTGATGTTATTGATGCTAATGATGTTATTGATGTTATTGATGCTATTGATGTTATTGATGTTATTGATGCTATTGATGCTATTGATGCTATTGATGTTATTGATGCTAATGATGTTATTGATGCTATTGATGTTATTGATGCTATTAATGTCATTGATGTTATTGATGTTATTGATGCTATTAATGCTATTAATGTTATTGATGCTATTGATGCTATTGATGCTATTGATGCTATTGATGTTATTGATGCTATTGATGTTATTGATGCTATTGATGCTATTGATGTTATTGATGCTATTGATGTTATTGATGCTATTGATGCTATTGATGCTATTAATGTTATTGATGTTATTGATGCTATTGATGTTATTGATGCTATTGATGTTATTATGCTATTGATGTTATTGATGCTATTGATGGTATTGATGCTATTGATGCTATTGATGCTATTGATGTTATTGATGCTATTGATGCTATTGATGCTATTGATGTTATTGATGCTATTGATGCTATTGATGCTATTGATGTTATTGATGCTATTGATGCTATTGATGCTGTTGATGTTATTGATGTTATTGATGCTATTGATGTTATTGATGTTATTGATGTTATTGATGCTATTGATGTTATTGATGTTATTGATGCTATTGATGCTATTGATGCTATTGATGTTATTGATGCTAATGATGTTATTGATGCTATTGATGTTATTGATGCTATTAATGTTATTGATGTTATTGATGTTATTGATGCTATTGATGTTATTGATGTTATTGATGTTATTGATGTTATTGATGTTTTTGATGTTATTGATGTTATTGATGTTATTAATGTTATTGATGTTATTGATGTTATTGATGTTATTGATGCTATTGATGTTATTGATGTTATTGATGTTATTGATGCTATTGATGCTATTGATGCTATTGATGTTATTGATGTTATTGATGTTATTGATGTTATTGATGTTATTAATGTTATTGATGTTATTGATGTTATTGATGTTATTGATGCTATTGATGTTATTGATGTTATTGATGTTATTGATGCTATTGATGTTATTGATGCTATTGATGTTATTGATGTTATTGATGCTATTGATGCTATTGATGTTATTGATGCTAATGATGTTATTGATGCTATTGATGTTATTGATGCTATTAATGTTATTGATGTTATTGATGCTATTGATGCTATTGATGCTATTGATGTTATTGATCTTATTGATGCTATTGATGTTATTGATGTTATTGATGCTATTGATGCTATTGATGTTATTGATGTTATTAATGTTATTAATGTTATTGATGCTATTGATGCTATTGATGTTATTAATGTTATTGATGCTATTGATGTTATTGATGTTATTGATGCTATTGATGTTATTGATGCTATTGATGTTATTGATGCTATTGATGTTATTGATGCTATTGATGTTATTGATGTTATTGATGCTATTGATGTTATTGATGCTATTGATGTTATTGATGCTATTGATGCTATTGATGTTATTGATGCTATTGATGCTATTGATGCTAGTGATGTTATTGATGCTATTGATGTTATTGATGCTATTGATGTTATTGATGCTATTGATGTTATTGATGCTATTGATGGTATTGATGCTATTGATGCTATTGATGCTATTGATGTTATTGATGCTATTGATGCTATTGATGCTATTGATGTTATTGATGCTATTGATGTTATTGATGCTATTGATGCTATTGATGTTATTGATGCTATTGATGTTATTGATGCTATTGATGCTATTAATGTTATTGATGTTATTGATGCTATTGATGTTATTGATGCTATTGATGTTATTATGCTATTGATGTTATTGATGCTATTGATGGTATTGATGTTATTGATGCTATTGATGCTATTGATGCTATTGATGTTATTGATGCTATTGATGCTATTGATGCTATTGATGCTATTGATGTTATTGATGCTATTGATGTTATTGATGCTATTGATGCTATTGATGTTATTGATGCTATTGATGTTATTGATGCTATTGATGCTATTGATGCTATTAATGCTATTGATGTTATTAATGCTGTTGATGCTATTGATGTTTTTGATGCTATTGATGCTATTGATGATATTAATGCTATTGATGCTATTAATGTTATTGATGATATTGATGTTATTGATGTTATTGATGTTATTGATGTTATTGATGCTATTGATGTTATTGATGCTATTAATGTTATTGATGCTATTGATGCTATTGATGCTATTGATGTTATTGATGTTATTGATGCTATTGATGCTATTGATGTTATTGATGCTATTGATGCTATTGATGCTATTGATGTTATTGATGTTATTGATGCTATTGATGCTATTAATGTTATTGATGTTATTGATGCTATTGATGTTATTGATGCTATTGATGTTATTGATGCTATTGATGTTATTGATGCTATTGATGGTATTGATGCTATTGATGCTATTGATGCTATTGATGTTATTGATGCTATTGATGCTATTGATGCTATTGATGTTATTGATGCTATTGATGTTATTGATGCTATTGATGCTATTGATGTTATTGATGCTATTGATGTTATTGATGCTATTGATGCTATTGATGCTATTAATGTTATTGATGTTATTGATGCTATTGATGTTATTGATGCTATTGATGTTATTATGCTATTGATGTTATTGATGCTATTGATGGTATTGATGCTATTGATGCTATTGATGCTATTGATGTTATTGATGCTATTGATGCTATTGATGCTATTGATGTTATTGATGCTATTGATGCTATTGATGCTATTGATGTTATTGATGCTATTGATGCTATTGATGTTATTGATGCTATTGATGTTATTGATGTTATTGATGCTATTGATGCTATTGATGTTATTGATGCTAATGATGTTATTGATGCTATTGATGTTATTGATGCTATTAATGTTATTGATGTTATTGATGCTATTGATGCTATTGATGCTATTGATGTTATTGATCTTATTGATGCTATTGATGTTATTGATGTTATTGATGCTATTGATGCTATTGATGTTATTGATGTTATTAATGTTATTAATGTTATTGATGCTATTGATGCTATTGATGTTATTAATGTTATTGATGCTATTGATGTTATTGATGTTATTGATGCTATTGATGTTATTGATGCTATTGATGTTATTGATGCTATTGATGTTATTGATGCTATTGATGTTATTGATGTTATTGATGCTATTGATGTTATTGATGCTATTAATGTTATTGATGTTATTGATGTTATTGATGCTATTGATGTTATTGATGTTATTGATGTTATTGATGTTATTGATGTTATTGATGTTATTGATGTTATTGATGTTATTGATGTTATTAATGTTATTGATGTTATTGATGTTATTGATGTTATTGATGCTATTGATGTTATTGATGCTATTGATGTTATTGATGCTATTGATGTTATTGATGCTATTGATGGTATTGATGCTATTGACGCTATTGATGCTATTGATGTTATTGATGCTATTGATGCTATTGATGCTATTGATGTTATTGATGCTATTGATGTTATTGATGCTATTGATGCTATTGATGTTATTGATGCTATTGATGTTATTGATGCTATTGATGCTATTGATGCTATTAATGTTATTGATGTTATTGATGCTATTGATGTTATTGATGCTATTGATGTTATTATGCTATTGATGTTATTGATGCTATTGATGGTATTGATGTTATTGATGCTATTGATGCTATTGATGCTATTGATGTTATTGATGCTATTGATGCTATTGATGCTATTGATGCTATTGATGTTATTGATGCTATTGATGTTATTGATGCTATTGATGCTATTGATGTTATTGATGCTATTGATGTTATTGATGCTATTGATGCTATTGATGCTATTAATGCTATTGATGTTATTAATGCTGTTGATGCTATTGATGTTTTTGATGCTATTGATGCTATTGATGATATTAATGCTATTGATGCTATTAATGTTATTGATGATATTGATGTTATTGATGTTATTGATGTTATTGATGTTATTGATGCTATTGATGTTATTGATGCTATTAATGTTATTGATGCTATTGATGCTATTGATGCTATTGATGTTATTGATGTTATTGATGCTATTGATGCTATTGATGTTATTGATGCTATTGATGCTATTGATGCTATTGATGTTATTGATGTTATTGATGCTATTGATGCTATTAATGTTATTGATGTTATTGATGCTATTGATGTTATTGATGCTATTGATGTTATTGATGCTATTGATGTTATTGATGCTATTGATGGTATTGATGCTATTGATGCTATTGATGCTATTGATGTTATTGATGCTATTGATGCTATTGATGCTATTGATGTTATTGATGCTATTGATGTTATTGATGCTATTGATGCTACTGATGTTATTGATGCTATTGATGTTATTGATGCTATTGATGCTATTGATGCTATTAATGTTATTGATGTTATTGATGCTATTGATGTTATTGATGCTATTGATGTTATTATGCTATTGATGTTATTGATGCTATTGATGGTATTGATGCTATTGATGCTATTGATGCTATTGATGTTATTGATGCTATTGATGCTATTGATGCTATTGATGTTATTGATGCTATTGATGCTATTGATGCTATTGATGTTATTGATGCTATTGATGCTATTGATGCTGTTGATGTTATTGATGTTATTGATGCTATTGATGTTATTGATGTTATTGATGTTATTGATGCTATTGATGTTATTGATGTTATTGATGCTATTGATGCTATTGATGCTATTGATGTTATTGATGCTAATGATGTTATTGATGCTATTGATGTTATTGATGCTATTAATGTTATTGATGTTATTGATGTTATTGATGCTATTGATGTTATTGATGTTATTGATGTTATTGATGTTATTGATGCTATTGATGCTATTGATGCTATTGATGCTATTGATGTTATTGATGCTATTGATGTTATTGATGCTATTGATGCTATTGATGTTATTGATGCTATTGATGTTATTGATGCTATTGATGCTATTGATGCTATTAATGTTATTGATGTTATTGATGCTATTAATGTTATTGATGCTATTGATGCTATTGATGCTATTGATGTTATTGATGTTATTGATGCTATTGATGCTATTGATGCTATTAATGTTATTAATGTTATTGATGCTATTGATGTTATTGATGCTATTGATGTTATTGATGCTATTGATGTTATTGATGCTATTGATGGTATTGATGCTATTGATGCTATTGATGCTATTGATGTTATTGATGCTATTGATGCTATTGATGCTATTGATGTTATTGATGCTATTGATGTTATTGATGCTATTGATGCTATTGATGTTATTGATGCTATTGATGTTATTGATGCTATTGATGCTATTGATGCTATTAATGTTATTGATGTTATTGATGCTATTGATGTTATTGATGCTATTGATGTTATTATGCTATTGATGTTATTGATGCTATTGATGGTATTGATGCTATTAATGCTATTGATGCTATTGATGTTATTGATGCTATTGATGCTATTGATGCTATTGATGTTATTGATGCTATTGATGTTATTGATGCTATTGATGTTATTGATGCTATTGATGCTATTGATGCTGTTGATGTTATTGATGTTATTGATGCTATTGATGTTATTGATGCTATTGATGTTATTGATGCTATTGATGTTATTGATGCTATTGATGGTATTGATGCTATTGATGCTATTGATGCTATTGATGTTATTGATGCTATTGATGCTATTGATGCTATTGATGTTATTGATGCTATTGATGCTATTAATGTTATTGATGTTATTGATGCTATTAATGTTATTGATGCTATTGATGCTATTGATGCTATTGATGTTATTGATGTTATTGATGCTATTGATGCTATTGATGTTATTGATGCTATTGATGCTATTGATGCTATTGATGTTATTGATGTTATTGATGCTATTGATGCTATTAATGTTATTAATGTTATTGATGCTATTGATGTTATTGATGCTATTGATGTTATTGATGCTATTGATGTTATTGATGCTATTGATGGTATTGATGCTATTGATGCTATTGATGCTATTGATGTTATTGATGCTATTGATGCTATTGATGCTATTGATGTTATTGATGCTATTGATGTTATTGATGTTATTGATGCTATTGATGCTATTGATGCTATTGATGTTATTGATGCTAATGATGTTATTGATGCTATTGATGTTATTGATGCTATTAATGTTATTGATGTTATTGATGTTATTGATGCTATTGATGTTATTGATGTTATTGATGTTATTGATGTTATTGATGCTATTGATGCTATTGATGCTATTGATGCTATTGATGTTATTGATGCTATTGATGTTATTGATGCTATTGATGCTATTGATGTTATTGATGCTATTGATGTTATTGATGCTATTGATGCTATTGATGCTATTAATGTTATTGATGTTATTGATGCTATTGATGTTATTGATGCTATTGATGTTATTGATGCTATTGATGTTATTGATGCTATTGATGGTATTGATGCTATTGATGCTATTGATGCTATTGATGTTATTGATGCTATTGATGCTATTGATGCTATTGATGTTATTGATGCTATTGATGGTATTGATGCTATTGATGTTATTGATGCTATTGATGTTATTGATGCTATTGATGCTATTGATGCTATTAATGTTATTGATGTTATTGATGCTATTGATGTTATTGATGCTATTGATGTTATTATGCTATTGATGTTATTGATGCTATTGATGGTATTGATGCTATTGATGCTATTGATGCTATTGATGTTATTGATGCTATTGATGCTATTGATGCTATTGATGTTATTGATGCTATTGATGCTATTGATGCTATTGATGTTATTGATGCTATTGATGCTATTGATGCTGTTGATGTTATTGATGTTATTGATGCTATTGATGTTATTGATGCTATTGATGCTATTGATGTTATTGATGCTATTGATGCTATTGATGCTATTGATGTTATTGATGCTATTGATGCTATTGATGCTGTTGATGTTATTGATGTTATTGATGCTATTGATGTTATTGATGCTATTGATGCTATTGATGTTATTGATGCTATTGATGCTATTGATGCTATTGATGTTATTGATGCTATTGATGCTATTGATGCTATTGATGTTATTGATGCTATTGATGCTATTGATGCTGTTGATGTTATTGATGTTATTGATGCTATTGATGTTATTGATGCTATTGATGCTATTGATGTTATTGATGCTATTGATGCTATTGATGCTATTGATGTTATTGATGCTATTGATGCTATTGATGCTGTTGATGTTATTGATGTTATTGATGCTATTGATGTTATTGATGTTATTGATGTTATTGATGCTATTGATGTTATTGATGTTATTGATGCTATTGATGCTATTGATGCTATTGATGCTATTGATGTTATTGATGCTATTGATGTTATTGATGCTATTGATGCTATTGATGTTATTGATGCTATTGATGCTATTGATGCTATTAATGTTATTGATGTTATTGATGCTATTGATGTTATTGATGCTATTGATGTTATTATGCTATTGATGTTATTGATGCTATTGATGGTATTGATGCTATTGATGCTATTGATGCTATTGATGTTATTGATGCTATTGATGTTATTGATGCTATTGATGTTATTGATGCTATTGATGGTAATGATGCTATTGATGCTATTGATGCTATTGATGTTATTGATGCTATTGATGCTATTGATGCTATTGATGTTATTGATGCTATTGATGTTATTGATGCTATTGATGCTATTGATGTTATTGATGCTATTGATGTTATTGATGCTATTGATGCTATTGATGCTATTAATGTTATTGATGTTATTGATGCTATTGATGTTATTGATGCTATTGATGTTATTGATGCTATTGATGTTATTGATGCTATTGATGGTAATGATGCTATTGATGCTATTGATGCTATTGATGTTATTGATGCTATTGATGCTATTGATGCTATTGATGTTATTGATGCTATTGATGTTATTGATGCTATTGATGCTATTGATGCTATTAATGTTATTGATGTTATTGATGCTATTGATGTTATTGATGCTATTGATGTTATTATGCTATTGATGTTATTGATGCTATTGATGGTATTGATGCTATTGATGCTATTGATGCTATTGATGTTATTGATGCCATTGATGCTATTGATGCTATTGATGTTATTGATGTTATTATGCTATTGATGTTATTGATGCTATTGATGGTATTGATGGTATTGATGCTATTGATGCTATTGATGTTATTGATGCTATTGATGCTATTGATGCTATTGATGCTATTGATGTTATTGATGCTATTGATGCTATTGATGCTATTGATGTTATTGATGCTATTGATGCTATTGATGCTGTTGATGTTATTGATGTTATTGATGCTATTGATGTTATTGATGTTATTGATGTTATTGATGCTATTGATGTTATTGATGTTATTGATGCTATTGATGCTATTGATGCTATTGATGTTATTGATGCTAATGATGTTATTGATGCTATTGATGTTATTGATGCTATTAATGTTATTGATGTTATTGATGTTATTGATGCTATTGATGTTATTGATGTTATTGATGTTATTGATGTTATTGATGCTATTGATGCTATTGATGCTATTGATGCTATTGATGTTATTGATGCTATTGATGTTATTGATGCTATTGATGCTATTGATGTTATTGATGCTATTGATGTTATTGATGCTATTGATGCTATTGATGCTATTAATGTTATTGATGTTATTGATGCTATTGATGTTATTGATGCTATTGATGTTATTGATGCTATTGATGTTATTGATGCTATTGATGGTATTGATGCTATTGATGCTATTGATGCTATTGATGTTATTGATGCTATTGATGCTATTGATGCTATTGATGTTATTGATGCTATTGATGTTATTGATGCTATTGATGCTATTGATGTTATTGATGCTATTGATGTTATTGATGCTATTGATGCTATTGATGCTATTAATGTTATTGATGTTATTGATGCTATTGATGTTATTGATGCTATTGATGTTATTATGCTATTGATGTTATTGATGCTATTGATGGTATTGATGCTATTGATGCTATTGATGCTATTGATGTTATTGATGCTATTGATGCTATTGATGCTATTGATGTTATTGATGCTATTGATGCTATTGATGCTATTGATGTTATTGATGCTATTGATGCTATTGATGCTGTTGATGTTATTGATGTTATTGATGCTATTGATGTTATTGATGCTATTGATGCTATTGATGTTATTGATGCTATTGATGTTATTGATGCTATTGATGCTATTGATGCTATTAATGTTATTGATGTTATTGATGCTATTGATGTTATTGATGCTATTGATGTTATTATGCTATTGATGTTATTGATGCTATTGATGGTATTGATGCTATTGATGCTATTGATGCTATTGATGTTATTGATGCTATTGATGCTATTGATGCTATTGATGTTATTGATGCTATTGATGCTATTGATGCTATTGATGTTATTGATGCTATTGATGCTATTGATGCTGTTGATGTTATTGATGTTATTGATGCTATTGATGTTATTGATGTTATTGATGTTATTGATGCTATTGATGTTATTGATGTTATTGATGCTATTGATGCTATTGATGCTATTGATGTTATTGATGCTAATGATGTTATTGATGTTATTGATGCTATTGATGTTATTGATGTTATTGATGCTATTGATGCTATTGATGCTATTGATGTTATTGATGCTAATGATGTTATTGATGCTATTGATGTTATTGATGCTATTAATGTTATTGATGTTATTGATGTTATTGATGCTATTAATGCTATTAATGTTATTGATGCTATTGATGCTATTGATGCTATTGATGCTATTGATGTTATTGATGCTATTGATGTTATTGATGCTATTGATGCTATTGATGTTATTGATGCTATTGATGTTATTGATGCTATTGATGCTATTGATGCTATTAATGTTATTGATGTTATTGATGCTATTGATGTTATTGATGCTATTGATGTTATTATGCTATTGATGTTATTGATGCTATTGATGGTATTGATGCTATTGATGCTATTGATGCTATTGATGTTATTGATGCTATTGATGCTATTGATGCTATTGATGTTATTGATGCTATTGATGCTATTGATGCTATTGATGTTATTGATGCTATTGATGCTATTGATGCTGTTGATGTTATTGATGTTATTGATGCTATTGATGTTATTGATGTTATTGATGTTATTGATGCTATTGATGTTATTGATGTTATTGATGCTATTGATGCTATTGATGCTATTGATGTTATTGATGCTAATGATGTTATTGATGCTATTGATGTTATTGATGCTATTAATGTTATTGATGTTATTGATGTTATTGATGCTATTGATGTTATTGATGTTATTGATGTTATTGATGTTATTGATGTTTTTGATGTTATTGATGTTATTGATGTTATTAATGTTATTGATGTTATTGATGTTATTGATGTTATTGATGCTATTGATGTTATTGATGTTATTGATGTTATTGATGCTATTGATGCTATTGATGCTATTGATGTTATTGATGTTATTGATGTTATTGATGTTATTGATGTTATTAATGTTATTGATGTTATTGATGTTATTGATGTTATTGATGCTATTGATGTTATTGATGTTATTGATGTTATTGATGCTATTGATGTTATTGATGCTATTGATGTTATTGATGTTATTGATGCTATTGATGCTATTGATGTTATTGATGCTAATGATGTTATTGATGCTATTGATGTTATTGATGCTATTAATGTTATTGATGTTATTGATGCTATTGATGCTATTGATGCTATTGATGTTATTGATCTTATTGATGCTATTGATGTTATTGATGTTATTGATGCTATTGATGCTATTGATGTTATTGATGTTATTAATGTTATTAATGTTATTGATGCTATTGATGCTATTGATGTTATTAATGTTATTGATGCTATTGATGTTATTGATGTTATTGATGCTATTGATGTTATTGATGCTATTGATGTTATTGATGCTATTGATGTTATTGATGCTATTGATGTTATTGATGTTATTGATGCTATTGATGTTATTGATGCTATTGATGTTATTGATGCTATTGATGCTATTGATGTTATTGATGCTATTGATGCTATTGATGCTAGTGATGTTATTGATGCTATTGATGTTATTGATGCTATTGATGTTATTGATGCTATTGATGTTATTGATGCTATTGATGGTATTGATGCTATTGATGCTATTGATGCTATTGAATGTTATTGATGCTATTGATGCTATTGATGCTATTGATGTTATTGATGCTATTGATGTTATTGATGCTATTGATGCTATTGATGTTATTGATGCTATTGATGTTATTGATGCTATTGATGCTATTGATGCTATTAATGTTATTGATGTTATTGATGCTATGATGTTATTGATGCTATTGATGTTATTATGCTATTGATGTTATTGATGCTATTGATGGTATTGATGCTATTGATGCTATTGATGCTATTGATGTTATTGATGCTATTGATGCTATTGATGCTATTGATGTTATTGATGCTATTGATGCTATTGATGCTATTGATGTTATTGATGCTATTGATGCTATTGATGCTGTTGATGTTATTGATGTTATTGATGCTATTGATGTTATTGATGTTATTGATGTTATTGATGCTATTGATGTTATTGATGTTATTGAGCTATTGATGCTATTGATGTTTATTGATGCTATGATGTTATTGATGCTATTGATGTTATTGATGCTATTAATGTTATTGATGTTATTGATGTTATTGATGCTATTGATGTTATTGATGTTATGATTGTTATTGATGTTATTGATGCTATTGATGCTATTGATGCTATTGATGTTATTGATGCTATTGATGTTATTGATGCTATTGATGCTATTGATGTTATTGATGCTATTGATGTTATTGATGCTATTGATGCTATTGATGCTATTAATGCTATTGATGTTATTAATGCTGTTGATGCTATTGATGTTTTTGATGCTATTGATGCTATTGATGATATTAATGCTATTGATGCTATTAATGTTATTGATGATATTGATGTTATTGATGTTATTGATGTTATTGATGTTATTGATGCTATTGATGTATATTGATGCTATTAATGTTATTGATGCTATTAATGCTATTGATGCTATTGATGTTATTGATGTTATTGATGCTATTGATGCTATTGATGTTATTGATGCTATTGATGCTATTGATGCTATTGATGTTATTGATGTTATTGATGCTAGTGATGCTATTAATGTTATTGATGTTATTGATGCTATTGATGTTATTGATGCTATTGATGTTATTGATGCTATTGCTGTTATTGATGCTATTGATGGTATTGATGCTATTGATGCTATTGATGCTATTGATGTTATTGATGCTATTGATGCTATTGATGCTATTGATGTTATTGATGCTATTGATGTTATTGATGCTATTGATGTTATTGATGCTATTGATGGTATTGATGCTATTGATGCTATTGATGCTATTGATGTTATGATGCTATTGATGCTATTGATGCTATTGATGTTATTGATGCTATGATGTTATTGATGCTATTGATGTTATTGATGCTATTGATGTTATTGATGTTATTGATGTTATTGATGCTATTGATGTTATTGATGTTATTGATGTTATTGATGCTATTGATGCTATTGATGTTATTGATGCTATTGATGCTATTGATGCTATTGATGTTATTGATGTTATTGATGCTATTGATGCTATTGATGTTATTGATGCTATTGATGCTATTGATGCTATTGATGTTATTGATGTTATTGATGCTATTGATGCTATTAATGTTATTGATGTTATTGATGCTATTGATGTTATTGATGCTATTGATGTTATTGATGCTATTGCTGTTATTGATGCTATTGATGGTATTGATGCTATTGATGCTATTGATGCTATTGATGTTATTGATGCTATTGATGCTATTGATGCTATTGATGTTATTGATGCTATTGATGCTATTGATGCTATTGATGTTATTGATGCTATTGATGTTATTGATGCTATTGATGTTATTGATGCTATTGATGGTATTGATGCTATTGATGCTATTGATGCTATTGATGTTATTGATGCTATTGATGCTATTGATGCTATTGATGTTATTGATGCTATTGATGTTATTGATGCTATTGATGTTATTGATGCTATTGATGTTATTGATGTTATTGATGTTATTGATGCTATTGATGTTATTGATGTTATTGATGTTATTGATGCTATTGATGCTATTGATGTTATTGATGCTATTGATGCTATTGATGCTATTGATGTTATTGATGTTATTGATGCTATTGATGCTATTGATGTTATTGATGCTATTGATGCTATTGATGCTATTGATGTTATTGATGTTATTGATGCTATTGATGCTATTAATGTTATTGATGTTATTGATGCTATTGATGTTATTGATGCTATTGATGTTATTGATGCTATTGCTGTTATTGATGCTATTGATGGTATTGATGCTATTGATGCTATTGATGCTATTGATGCTATTGATGTTATTGATGCTATTGATGCTATTGATGCTATTGATGTTATTGATGCTATTGATGCTATTGATGCTATTGATGTTATTGATGCTATTGATGCTATTGATGCTATTGATGTTATTGATGTATTGATGTTATTGATGCTATTGATGTTATTGATGTTATTGATGTTATTGATGCTATTGATGTTATTGATGTTATTGATGTTATTGATGCTATTTATGTTATTGATGTTATTGATGTGATTGATGCTATTGATGTTATTGATGTTATTGATGTAATTGATGTTTATTGATGTTATTGATGTAATGATGTTATTGATGTTATTAATGTTATTGATGTTATTGATGTTATTGATGTTATTGATGTTATTGATGTTATTGATGTTATTGATGTTATTGATGTTATTGATGTTATTGATGTTATTGATGTTATTGATGTTATTGATGTTATTGATGTTATTGATGTTATTGATGTTATTGATGTTATTGATGTTATTGATGTTATTGATGTTATTGATGTTATTGATGTTATTGATGCTATTGATGTTATTGATGTTATTGATGCTATTGATGTTATTGATGTTATTGATGTTATTGATGCTATTGATGTTATTGATGTTATTGATGCTATTGATGCTATTGATGCTATTGATGTTATTGATGCTAATGATGTTATTGATGCTATTGATGTTATTGATGCTATTAATGTTATTGATGTTATTGATGTTATTGATGCTATTGATGTTATTGATGTTATTGATGTTATTGATGTTATTGATGCTATTGATGCTATTGATGCTATTGATGTTATTGATGCTATTGATGTTATTGATGCTATTGATGCTATTGATGTTATTGATGCTATTGATGTTATTGATGCTATTGATGCTATTGATGCTATTAATGCTATTGATGTTATTAATGCTGTTGATGCTATTGATGTTTTTGATGCTATTGATGCTATTGATGATATTAATGCTATTGATGCTATTAATGTTATTGATGATATTGATGTTATTGATGTTATTGATGTTATTGATGTTATTGATGCTATTGATGTTATTGATGCTATTAATGTTATTGATGCTATTAATGCTATTGATGCTATTGATGTTATTGATGTTATTGATGCTATTGATGCTATTGAATGTTATTGATGCTATTGATGCTATTGATGCTATTGATGTTATTGATGTTATTGATGCTAGTGATGCTATTAATGTTATTGATGTTATTGATGCTATTGATGTTATTGATGCTATTGATGTTATTGATGCTATTGCTGTTATTGATGCTATTGATGGTATTGATGCTATTGATGCTATTGATGTTATTGATGCTATTGATGCTATTGATGCTATTGATGTTATTGATGCTATTGATGTTATTGATGCTATTGATGTTATTGATGCTATTGATGGTATTGATGCTATTGATGCTATTGATGCTATTGATGTTATTGATGCTATTGATGCTATTGATGCTATTGATGTTATTGATGCTATTGATGTTATTGATGCTATTGATGTTATGATGCTATTGATGTTATTGATGTTATTGATGTTATTGATGCTATTGATGTTATTGATGTTATTGATGTTATTGATGCTATTGATGCTATTGATGTTATTGATGCTATTGATGCTATTGATGCTATTGATGTTATTGATGTTATTGATGCTATTGATGCTATTGATGTTATTGATGCTATTGATGCTATTGATGCTATTGATGTTATTGATGTTATTGATGCTATTGATGCTATTAATGTTATTGATGTTATTGATGCTATTGATGTTATTGATGCTATTGATGTTATTGATGCTATTGCTGTTATTGATGCTATTGATGGTATTGATGCTATTGATGCTATTGATTGCTATTGATGCTATTGATGTTATTGATGCTATTGATGCTATTGATGCTATTGATGTTATTGATGCTATTGATGCTATTGATGCTATTGATGTTATTGATGCTATTGATGCTATTGATGCTATTGATGTTATTGATGTTATTGATGTTATTGATGCTATTGATGTTATTGATGTATTGATGTTATTGATGCTATTGATGTTATTGATGTTATTGATGTTATTGATGCTATTTTATGTTATTGATGTTATTGATGTGATTGATGCTATTGATGTTATTGATGTTATTGATGTAATTGATGTTATTGATGTTATTGATGTAATTGATGTTATTGATGTTATTGATGTTATTGATGTTATTGATGTTATTGATTGTTATTGATGTTATTGATGTTATTGATGTTATTGATGTTATTGATGTTATTGATGTTATTGATGTTATGATGTTATTGATGTTATTGATGTTATTGATGTTATTGATGTTATTGATGTTATTGATGTTATTGATGTTATTGATGTTATTGATGTTATTGATGTTATTGATGCTATTGATGTTATTGATGCTATTGATGTTATTGATGCTATTGATGCTATTGATGCTATTGATGCTATTGATGCTATTGATGCTATTGATGTTATTGATGCCATTGATGCTATTGATGCTATTGATGCTATTGATGTTATTGATGCTATTGATGCTATTGATGCTATTGATGCTATTGATGTTATTGATGCTATTGATGTTATTGATGCTATTGATGTTATTGATGCTATTGATGCTATTGATGCTATTGATGTTATTGATGCTATTGATGCTATTGATGCTATTGATGTTATTGATGCTATTGATGTTATTGATGCTATTGATGTTATTGATGCTATTGATGTTATTGATGTTATTGATGCTATTGATGTTATTGATGCTATTGATGTTATTGATGCTATTGATGTTATTGATGCTATTGATGTTATTGATGTTATTGATGTTATTGATGTTATTGATGCTATTGATGTTATTGATGCTATTGATGTTATTGATGCTATTGATGTTATTGATGCTATTGATGATATTGATGCTATTGATGTTATTAATACTATTGATGCTATTGATGCTATTGATGCTATTGATGCTATTGATGTTATTGATGTTATTGATGTTATTGATGCTATTGATGTTATTGATGCTATTGATGTTATTGATGCTATTGATGTTATTGATGCTATTGATGCTATTGATGTTATTGATGTTATTGATGTTATTGATGTTATTGATGCTATTGATGTTATTGATGCTATTGATGCTATTGATGCTATTGATGTTATTGATGCTACTGATGCTATTGATACTTTTGATGCTATTGATGCTATTGATGTTATTGATGTTATTGATGTTATTGATGTTATTGATGTTATTGATGTTATTGATGCTATTGATGTTATTGATGCTATTGATGTTATTGATGTAATTGATGTTATTGATGTTATTGATGTTATTGATGCTATTGATGTTATTGATGTTATTGATGCTATTGATGCTATTGATGTTATTGATGCTATTGATGCTATTGATGCTATTGATGCTATTAATGCTATTGATGTTATTGATGCTATTGATGCTATTGATGTTATTGATGTTATTGATGTTATTGATGTTATTGATGCTATTGATGTTATTGATGCTATTGATGTTATTGATGCTATTGATGATATTGATGCTATTGATGTTATTAATACTATTGATGCTATTGATGCTATTGATGCTATTGATGCTATTGATGTTATTGATGTTATTGATGTTATTGATGCTATTGATGTTATTGATGCTATTGATGTTATTGATGCTATTGATGTTATTGATGCTATTGATGCTATTGATGTTATTGATGCTATTGATGTTATTGATGCTATTGATGGTATTGATGCTATTGATGCTATTGATGCTATTGATGTTATTGATGCTATTGATGCTATTGATGCTATTGATGTTATTGATGCTATTGATGTTATTGATGCTATTGATGTTATTGATGCTATTGATGTTATTGATGTTATTGATGTTATTGATGCTATTGATGTTATTGATGTTATTGATGTTATTGATGCTATTGATGCTATTGATGTTATTGATGCTATTGATGCTATTGATGCTATTGATGTTATTGATGTTATTGATGCTATTGATGCTATTGATGTTATTGATGCTATTGATGCTATTGATGCTATTGATGTTATTGATGTTATTGATGCTATTGATGCTATTAATGTTATTGATGTTATTGATGCTATTGATGTTATTGATGCTATTGATGTTATTGATGCTATTGCTGTTATTGATGCTATTGATGGTATTGATGCTATTGATGCTATTGATGCTATTGATGCTATTGATGTTATTGATGCTATTGATGCTATTGATGCTATTGATGTTATTGATGCTATTGATGCTATTGATGCTATTGATGTTATTGATGCTATTGATGCTATTGATGCTATTGATGTTATTGATGTTATTGATGTTATTGATGCTATTGATGTTATTGATGTTATTGATGTTATTGATGCTATTGATGTTATTGATGTTATTGATGTTATTGATGCTATTTATGTTATTGATGTTATTGATGTGATTGATGCTATTGATGTTATTGATGTTATTGATGTAATTGATGTTATTGATGTTATTGATGTAATTGATGTTATTGATGTTATTGATGTTATTGATGTTATTGATGTTATTGATGTTATTGATGTTATTGATGTTATTGATGTTATTGATGTTATTGATGTTATTGATGTTATTGATGTTATTGATGTTATTGATGTTATTGATGTTATTGATGTTATTGATGTTATTGATGTTATTGATGTTATTGATGTTATTGATGTTATTGATGTTATTGATGTTATTGATGCTATTGATGTTATTGATGTTATTGATGCTATTGATGTTATTGATGTTATTGATGTTATTGATGCTATTGATGTTATTGATGTTATTGATGCTATTGATGCTATTGATGCTATTGATGTTATTGATGCTAATGATGTTATTGATGCTATTGATGTTATTGATGCTATTAATGTTATTGATGTTATTGATGTTATTGATGCTATTGATGTTATTGATGTTATTGATGTTATTGATGTTATTGATGCTATTGATGCTATTGATGCTATTGATGTTATTGATGCTATTGATGTTATTGATGCTATTGATGCTATTGATGTTATTGATGCTATTGATGTTATTGATGCTATTGATGCTATTGATGCTATTAATGCTATTGATGTTATTAATGCTGTTGATGCTATTGATGTTTTTGATGCTATTGATGCTATTGATGATATTAATGCTATTGATGCTATTAATGTTATTGATGATATTGATGTTATTGATGTTATTGATGTTATTGATGTTATTGATGCTATTGATGTTATTGATGCTATTAATGTTATTGATGCTATTAATGCTATTGATGCTATTGATGTTATTGATGTTATTGATGCTATTGATGCTATTGATGTTATTGATGCTATTGATGCTATTGATGCTATTGATGTTATTGATGTTATTGATGCTAGTGATGCTATTAATGTTATTGATGTTATTGATGCTATTGATGTTATTGATGCTATTGATGTTATTGATGCTATTGCTGTTATTGATGCTATTGATGGTATTGATGCTATTGATGCTATTGATGCTATTGATGTTATTGATGCTATTGATGCTATTGATGCTATTGATGTTATTGATGCTATTGATGTTATTGATGCTATTGATGTTATTGATGCTATTGATGGTATTGATGCTATTGATGCTATTGATGCTATTGATGTTATTGATGCTATTGATGCTATTGATGCTATTGATGTTATTGATGCTATTGATGTTATTGATGCTATTGATGTTATTGATGCTATTGATGTTATTGATGTTATTGATGTTATTGATGCTATTGATGTTATTGATGTTATTGATGTTATTGATGCTATTGATGCTATTGATGTTATTGATGCTATTGATGCTATTGATGCTATTGATGTTATTGATGTTATTGATGCTATTGATGCTATTGATGTTATTGATGCTATTGATGCTATTGATGCTATTGATGTTATTGATGTTATTGATGCTATTGATGCTATTAATGTTATTGATGTTATTGATGCTATTGATGTTATTGATGCTATTGATGTTATTGATGCTATTGCTGTTATTGATGCTATTGATGGTATTGATGCTATTGATGCTATTGATGCTATTGATGCTATTGATGTTATTGATGCTATTGATGCTATTGATGCTATTGATGCTATTGATGTTATTGATGCTATTGATGCTATTGATGCTATTGATGTTATTGATGCTATTGATGCTATTGATGCTATTGATGTTATTGATGTTATTGATGTTATTGATGCTATTGATGTTATTGATGTTATTGATGTTATTGATGCTATTGATGTTATTGATGTTATTGATGTTATTGATGCTATTTATGTTATTGATGTTATTGATGTGATTGATGCTATTGATGTTATTGATGTTATTGATGTAATTGATGTTATTGATGTTATTGATGTAATTGATGTTATTGATGTTATTGATGTTATTGATGTTATTGATGTTATTGATGTTATTGATGTTATTGATGTTATTGATGTTATTGATGTTATTGATGTTATTGATGTTATTGATGTTATTGATGTTATTGATGTTATTGATGTTATTGATGTTATTGATGTTATTGATGTTATTGATGTTATTGATGTTATTGATGTTATTGATGTTATTGATGTTATTGATGCTATTGATGTTATTGATGCTATTGATGTTATTGATGCTATTGATGCTATTGATGCTATTGATGCTATTGATGCTATTGATGCTATTGATGTTATTGATGCCATTGATGCTATTGATGCTATTGATGCTATTGATGTTATTGATGCTATTGATGCTATTGATGCTATTGATGCTATTGATGTTATTGATGCTATTGATGTTATTGATGCTATTGATGTTATTGATGCTATTGATGCTATTGATGCTATTGATGTTATTGATGCTATTGATGCTATTGATGCTATTGATGTTATTGATGCTATTGATGTTATTGATGCTATTGATGTTATTGATGCTATTGATGTTATTGATGTTATTGATGCTATTGATGTTATTGATGCTATTGATGTTATTGATGCTATTGATGTTATTGATGCTATTGATGTTATTGATGTTATTGATGTTATTGATGTTATTGATGCTATTGATGTTATTGATGCTATTGATGTTATTGATGCTATTGATGATATTGATGCTATTGATGTTATTAATACTATTGATGCTATTGATGCTATTGATGCTATTGATGCTATTGATGTTATTGATGTTATTGATGTTATTGATGCTATTGATGTTATTGATGCTATTGATGTTATTGATGCTATTGATGTTATTGATGCTATTGATGCTATTGATGTTATTGATGTTATTGATGTTATTGATGTTATTGATGCTATTGATGTTATTGATGCTATTGATGCTATTGATGCTATTGATGTTATTGATGCTACTGATGCTATTGATACTTTTGATGTTATTGATGCTATTGATGTTATTGATGTTATTGATGTTATTGATGTTATTGATGTTATTGATGTTATTGATGCTATTGATGTTATTGATGCTATTGATGTTATTGATGTAATTGATGTTATTGATGTTATTGATGTTATTGATGCTATTGATGTTATTGATGTTATTGATGCTATTGATGCTATTGATGTTATTGATGCTATTGATGCTATTGATGCTATTGATGCTATTAATGCTATTGATGTTATTGATGCTATTGATGCTATTGATGTTATTGATGTTATTGATGTTATTGATGCTATTGATGTTATTGATGCTATTGATGCTATTGATGCTATTGATGCTATTGATGTTATTGATGCTATTGGCGCTATTAATGCTATTGATGTTATTGATGCTATTGATGTTATTGATGTTATTGATGTTATTGATGTTATTGATGCTATTGATGTTATTGATGCTATTGATGTTATTGATGCTATTGATGATATTGATGCTATTGATGTTATTAATACTATTGATGCTATTGATGCTATTGATGCTATTGATGCTATTGATGTTATTGATGTTATTGATGTTATTGATGCTATTGATGTTATTGATGCTATTGATGTTATTGATGCTATTGATGCTATTGATGTTATTGATGTTATTGATGTTATTGATGTTATTGATGTTATTGATGCTATTGATGTTATTGATGCTATTGATGCTATTGATGCTATTGATGTTATTGATGCTACTGATGCTATTGATACTTTTGATGTTATTGATGCTATTGATGTTATTGATGTTATTGATGTTATTGATGTTATTGATGTTATTGATGTTATTGATGCTATTGATGTTATTGATGCTATTGATGTTATTGATGTAATTAATGTTATTGATGTTATTGATGTTATTGATGCTATTGATGTTATTGATGTTATTGATGCTATTGATGCTATTGATGTTATTGATGCTATTGATGCTATTGATGCTATTGACGCTATTAATGCTATTGATGTTATTGATGCTATTGATGCTATTGATGTTATTGATGTTATTGATGTTATTGATGTTATTGATGCTATTGATGTTATTGATGTTATTGATGCTATTGATGCTATTGATGTTATTGATGCTATTGATGCTATTGATGCTATTGATGCTATTAATGCTATTGATGTTATTGATGCTATTGATGCTATTGATGTTATTGATGTTATTGATGTTATTGATGCTATTGATGTTATTGATGCTATTGATGCTATTGATGCTATTGATGCTATTGATGCTATTGATGTTATTGATGCTATTGGCGCTATTAATGCTATTGATGTTATTGATGCTATTGATGCTATTGATGCTATTGATGTTATTGATGTTATTGATGCTATTGATGCTATTGATGCTATTGATGCTATTGATGTTATTAATGCTATTGATGTTATTGATGTTATTGATGCTATTGATGTTATTGATGTTATTGATGTTATTGATGTTATTTATGTTATTGATGCTAATGATGTTATTGATGTTATTAATGTTATTGATGCTATTGATGTTATTGATGCTATTGATGTTATTGATGCTATTGATGTTATTGATGCTATTGATGTTATTGATGTTATTGATGATATTGATGTTATTGATGCTATTGATGTTATTGATGCTATTGATGTTATTGATGCTATTGATGTTACTGATGCTATTGATGTTATTGATGTTATTGACGTTATTGATGCTATTGATGTTATTGATGCTATTGATGTTATTGATGTTATTGATGTTATTGATGCTATTGATGTTATTGATGTTATTGATGCTATTGATGGTATTGATGTTATTGATGTTATTGATGCTATTGATGTTATTGATGTTATTGATGCTATTGATGTTATTGATGTTATTGATGTTATTGATGTTATTAATGTTATTGATGTTATTGATGTTATTGATGTTATTGATGTTATTGATATTATTGATGTTATTGATGTTATTGATGTTATTGATGTTATTGATTTTATTGATGTTATTGATGGTATTGATGTTATTGATGCTATTAATGTTATTGATGTTATTGATGCTATTGATATTATTGATGCTATTGATGTTATTGATGTTATTGATGCTATTGATGCTATTGATGCTATTGATGCTATTGATGTTATTGATGTTATTGATGCTATTGATGTTATTGATGCTATTGATGCTATTGATGTTATTGATATTATTGATGTTATTGATGCTATTGATGTTACTGATGCTATTGATGTTATTCATGCTATTGATGTTATTGATGCTATTGATGTTATTGATGCTATTGATGCTATTGATGCTATTGATGTTATTGATGCTATTGATGCTATTGATGCTATTGATGCTATTGATGTTATTGATGCTATTGATGCTATTGATGCTATTGATGTTATTGATGCTATTGATGCTATTGATGCTATTGATGTTATTGATGTTATTGATGCTATTGATGCTATTGATTTTATTGATGTTATTGATGTTATTGATGCTATTGATGTTATTGATGTTATTGATGCTATTTATGTTATTAATGTTATTGATGTGATTGATGTAATTGATGTTATTGATGTTATTGATGTATTTGATGTTATTGATGTTATTGATGTTATTGATGTTATTGATGTTATTGATGTTATTGATGTTATTGATGTTATTGATGTTATTGATGTTATTGATGTTATTGATGTTATTGATGTTATTGATGTTATTGATGTTATTGATGTTATTGATGTTATTGATGTTATTGATGTTATTGATGTTATTGATGTTATTGATGTTACTGATGTTATTGATGTTATTGATGTTATTGATGTTATTGATGTTATTGATGTTATTGATGTTATTGATGTTATTGATGTTATTGATGTTATTGATGCTATTGATGTTATTGATGCTATTGATGTTATTGATGCTATTGATGCTATTGATGCTATTGATGTTATTGATGCTATTGATGCTATTGATGCTATTGATGTTATTGATGCTATTGATGTTATTGATGTTATTGATGTTATTGATGTTATTGATGCTATTGATGTTATTGATGCTATTGATGCTATTGATGTTATTGATGTTATTGATGCTATTGATGCTATTGATGCTATTGATGTTATTGATGCTATTGATGCTATTAATGCTATTGATGTTATTAATGCTGTTGATGCTATTGATGTTTTTGATGCTATTGATGCTATTGATGATATTAATGCTATTGATGCTATTAATGTTATTGATGATATTGATGTTATTGATGTTATTGATGTTATTGATGCTATTGATGTTATTGATGCTATTAATGTTATTGATGCTATTGATGCTATTGATGCTATTGATGTTATTGATGCTATTGATGCTATTGATGCTATTGATGTTATTGATGCTATTGATGCTATTGATGCTATTGATGCTATTGATGATATTAATGCTATTGATGCTATTAATGTTATTGATGATATTGATGTTATTGATGTTATTGATGTTATTGATGTTATTGATGCTATTGATGTTATTGATGCTCTTAATGTTATTGATGCTATTGATGCTATTGATGCTATTGATGTTATTGATGTTATTGATGCTATTGATGCTATTGATGTTATTGATGCTATTGATGGTATTGATGCTATTGATGCTATTGATGCTATTGATGTTATTGATGCTATTGATGCTATTGATGCTATTGATGTTATTGATGCTATTGATGCTATTGATGCTATTGATGTTATTGATGCTATTGATGCTATTGATGCTGTTGATGTTATTGATGTTATTGATGCTATTGATGTTATTGATGTTATTGATGTTATTGATGCTATTGATGTTATTGATGTTATTGATGCTATTGATGCTATTGATGCTATTGATGTTATTGATGCTAATGATGTTATTGATGCTATTGATGTTATTGATGCTATTAATGTTATTGATGTTATTGATGTTATTGATGCTATTGATGTTATTGATGTTATTGATGTTATTGATGTTATTGATGCTATTGATGCTATTGATGCTATTGATGCTATTGATGTTATTGATGCTATTGATGTTATTGATGCTATTGATGCTATTGATGTTATTGATGCTATTGATGTTATTGATGCTATTGATGCTATTGATGCTATTAATGTTATTGATGTTATTGATGCTATTGATGTTATTGATGCTATTGATGTTATTGATGCTATTGATGTTATTGATGCTATTGATGGTATTGATGCTATTGATGCTGTTGATGCTATTGATGTTATTGATGCTATTGATGCTATTGATGCTATTGATGTTATTGATGCTATTGATGTTATTGATGCTATTGATGCTATTGATGTTATTGATGCTAATGATGTTATTGATGTTATTGATGCTATTGATGTTATTGATGTTATTGATGCTATTGATGCTATTGATGCTATTGATGTTATTGATGCTAATGATGTTATTGATGCTATTGATGTTATTGATGCTATTAATGTTATTGATGTTATTGATGTTATTGATGCTATTAATGCTATTAATGTTATTGATGCTATTGATGCTATTGATGCTATTGATGCTATTGATGTTATTGATGCTATTGATGTTATTGATGCTATTGATGCTATTGATGTTATTGATGCTATTGATGTTATTGATGCTATTGATGCTATTGATGCTATTAATGTTATTGATGTTATTGATGCTATTGATGTTATTGATGCTATTGATGTTATTATGCTATTGATGTTATTGATGCTATTGATGGTATTGATGCTATTGATGCTATTGATGCTATTGATGTTATTGATGCTATTGATGCTATTGATGCTATTGATGTTATTGATGCTATTGATGCTATTGATGCTATTGATGCTATTGATGATATTAATGCTATTGATGCTATTAATGTTATTGATGATATTGATGTTATTGATGTTATTGATGTTATTGATGTTATTGATGCTATTGATGTTATTGATGCTATTAATGTTATTGATGCTATTGATGCTATTGATGCTATTGATGCTATTGATGTTATTGATGTTATTGATGCTATTGATGCTATTGATGTTATTGATGCTATTGATGCTATTGATGCTATTGATGTTATTGATGTTATTGATGCTATTGATGCTATTAATGTTATTGATGTTATTGATGCTATTGATGTTATTGATGCTATTGATGTTATTGATGCTATTGATGTTATTGATGCTATTGATGGTATTGATGCTATTGATGCTATTGATGCTATTGATGTTATTGATGCTATTGATGCTATTGATGCTATTGATGTTATTGATGCTATTGATGTTATTGATGCTATTGATGCTATTGATGTTATTGATGCTCTTGATGTTATTGATGCTATTGATGCTATTGATGCTATTAATGTTATTGATGTTATTGATGCTATTGATGTTATTGATGCTATTGATGTTATTATGCTATTGATGTTATTGATGCTATTGATGGTATTGATGCTATTGATGCTATTGATGCTATTGATGTTATTGATGCTATTGATGCTATTGATGCTATTGATGTTATTGATGCTATTGATGCTATTGATGCTATTGATGTTATTGATGCTATTGATGCTATTGATGCTGTTGATGTTATTGATGTTATTGATGCTATTGATGTTATTGATGTTATTGATGTTATTGATGCTATTGATGTTATTGATGTTATTGATGCTATTGATGCTATTGATGCTATTGATGTTATTGATGCTAATGATGTTATTGATGCTATTGATGTTATTGATGCTATTAATGTTATTGATGTTATTGATGTTATTGATGCTATTGATGTTATTGATGTTATTGATGTTATTGATGTTATTGATGCTATTGATGCTATTGATGCTATTGATGCTATTGATGTTATTGATGCTATTGATGTTATTGATGCTATTGATGCTATTGATGTTATTGATGCTATTGATGTTATTGATGCTATTGATGCTATTGATGCTATTAATGCTATTGATGTTATTAATGCTGTTGATGCTATTGATGTTTTTGATGCTATTGATGCTATTGATGATATTAATGCTATTGATGCTATTAATGTTATTGATGATATTGATGTTATTGATGTTATTGATGTTATTGATGTTATTGATGCTATTGATGTTATTGATGCTATTAATATTATTGATGCTATTGATGCTATTGATGCTATTGATGTTATTGATGTTATTGATGCTATTGATGCTATTAATGTTATTGATGCTATTGATGCTATTGATGCTATTGATGTTATTGATGTTATTGATGCTATTGATGCTATTAATGTTATTGATGTTATTGATGCTATTGATGTTATTGATGCTATTGATGTTATTGATGCTATTGATGTTATTGATGCTATTGATGGTATTGATGCTATTGATGCTATTGATGCTATTGATGCTATTGATGCTATTGATGTTATTGATGCTATTGATGGTATTGATGCTATTGATGTTATTGATGCTATTGATGCTATTGATGCTATTGATGTTATTGATGCTGTTGATGTTATTGATGTTATTGATGCTATTGATGTTATTGATGCTATTGATGCTATTGATGTTATTGATGCTATTGATGCTATTGATGCTATTGATGTTATTGATGCTATTGATGCTATTGATGCTGTTGATGTTATTGATGTTATTGATGCTATTGATGTTATTGATGTTATTGATGTTATTGATGCTATTGATGTTATTGATGTTATTGATGCTATTGATGCTATTGATGCTATTGATGCTATTGATGTTATTGATGCTATTGATGTTATTGATGCTATTGATGCTATTGATGTTATTGATGCTATTGATGTTATTGATGCTATTGATGCTATTGATGCTATTAATGTTATTGATGTTATTGATGCTATTGATGTTATTGATGCTATTGATGTTATTGATGCTATTGATGTTATTGATGCTATTGATGGTATTGATGCTATTGATGCTATTGATGCTATTGATGTTATTGATGCTATTGATACTATTGATGCTATTGATGTTATTGATGCTATTGATGTTATTGATGCTATTGATGCTATTGATGTTATTGATGCTATTGATGCTATTGATGCTATTAATGTTATTGATGTTATTGATGCTATTGATGTTATTGATGCTATTGATGTTATTATGCTATTGATGTTATTGATGCTATTGATGCTATTGATGCTGTTGATGTTATTGATGTTATTGATGTTATTGATGTTATTGATGTTATTGATGCTATTGATGTTATTGATGTTATTGATGCTATTGATGCTATTGATGCTATTGATGCTATTGATGTTATTGATGCTATTGATGTTATTGATGCTATTGATGCTATTGATGTTATTGATGCTATTGATGTTATTGATGCTATTGATGCTATTGATGCTATTAATGTTATTGATGTTATTGATGCTATTGATGTTATTGATGCTATTGATGTTATTGATGCTATTGATGTTATTGATGCTATTGATGGTATTGATGCTATTGATGCTATTGATGCTATTGATGTTATTGATGCTATTGATGCTATTGATGCTATTGATGTTATTGATGCTATTGATGTTATTGATGCTATTGATGCTATTGATGTTATTGATGCTATTGATGTTATTGATGCTATTGATGCTATTGATGTTATTGATGCTATTGATGCTATTAATGCTATTGATGTTATTAATGCTGTTGATGCTATTGATGTTTTTGATGCTATTGATGCTATTGATGATATTAATGCTATTGATGCTATTAATGTTATTGATGATATTGATGTTATTGATGTTATTGATGTTATTGATGTTATTGATGCTATTGATGTTATTGATGCTATTAATGTTATTGATGCTATTGATGCTATTGATGCTATTGATGTTATTGATGTTATTGATGCTATTGATGCTATTGATGTTATTGATGCTATTGATGCTATTGATGCTATTGATGTTATTGATGTTATTGATGCTATTGATGCTATTAATGTTATTGATGTTATTGATGCTATTGATGTTATTGATGCTATTGATGTTATTGATGCTATTGATGTTATTGATGCTATTGATGGTATTGATGCTATTGATGCTATTGATGCTATTGATGTTATTGATGCTATTGATGCTATTGATGCTATTGATGTTATTGATGCTATTGATGTTATTGATGCTATTGATGCTATTGATGTTATTGATGCTATTGATGTTATTGATGCTATTGATGCTATTGATGCTATTAATGTTATTGATGTTATTGATGCTATTGATGTTATTGATGCTATTGATGTTATTATGCTATTGATGTTATTGATGCTATTGATGGTATTGATGCTATTGATGCTATTGATGCTATTGATGTTATTGATGCTATTGATGCTATTGATGCTATTGATGTTATTGATGCTATTGATGCTATTGATGCTATTGATGTTATTGATGCTATTGATGCTATTAATGCTGTTGATGTTATTGATGTTATTGATGCTATTGATGTTATTGATGTTATTGATGTTATTGATGCTATTGATGTTATTGATGTTATTGATGCTATTGATGCTATTGATGCTATTGATGTTATTGATGCTAATGATGTTATTGATGCTATTGATGTTATTGATGCTATTAATGTTATTGATGTTATTGATGTTATTGATGCTATTGATGTTATTGATGTTATTGATGTTATTGATGTTATTGATGCTATTGATGCTATTGATGCTATTGATGCTATTGATGTTATTGATGCTATTGATGTTATTGATGCTATTGATGTTATTGATGCTATTGATGCTATTGATGTTATTGATGCTATTGATGTTATTGATGCTATTGATGCTATTGATGCTATTAATGCTATTGATGTTATTAATGCTGTTGATGCTATTGATGTTTTTGATGCTATTGATGCTATTGATGATATTAATGCTATTGATGCTATTAATGTTATTGATGATATTGATGTTATTGATGTTATTGATGTTATTGATGTTATTGATGCTATTGATGTTATTGATGCTATTAATGTTATTGATGCTATTGATGCTATTGATGCTATTGATGTTATTGATGTTATTGATGCTATTGATGCTATTGATGTTATTGATGCTATTGATGCTATTGATGCTATTGATGTTATTGATGTTATTGATGCTATTGATGCTATTAATGTTATTGATGTTATTGATGCTATTGATGTTATTGATGCTATTGATGTTATTGATGCTATTGATGTTATTGATGCTATTGATGGTATTGATGCTATTGATGCTATTGATGCTATTGATGCTATTGATGCTATTGATGTTATTGATGCTATTGATGGTATTGATGCTATTGATGTTATTGATGCTATTGATGCTATTGATGCTATTGATGTTATTGATGCTATTGATGCTATTGATGCTATTGATGTTATTGATGCTATTGATGCTATTGATGCTGTTGATGTTATTGATGTTATTGATGCTATTGATGTTATTGATGCTATTGATGCTATTGATGTTATTGATGCTATTGATGCTATTGATGCTATTGATGTTATTGATGCTATTGATGCTATTGATGCTGTTGATGTTATTGATGTTATTGATGCTATTGATGTTATTGATGTTTTTGATGCTATTGATGTTATTGATGTTATTGATGCTATTGATGCTATTGATGCTATTGATGCTATTGATGTTATTGATGCTATTGATGTTATTGATGCTATTGATGCTATTGATGTTATTGATGCTATTGATGTTATTGATGCTATTGATGCTATTGATGCTATTAATGTTATTGATGTTATTGATGCTATTGATGTTATTGATGCTATTGATGTTATTGATGCTATTGATGTTATTGATGCTATTGATGGTATTGATGCTATTGATGCTACTGATGCTATTGATGTTATTGATGCTATTGATGCTATTGATGCTATTGATGTTATTGATGCTATTGATGTTATTGATGCTATTGATGTTATTGATGCTATTGATGTTATTGATGCTATTGATGCTATTGATGCTATTAATGTTATTGATGTTATTGATGCTATTGATGTTATTGATGCTATTGATGTTATTATGCTATTGATGTTATTGATGTTATTGATGCTATTGATGCTATTGATGCTATTGATGCTATTGATGTTATTGATGTTATTGATGCTATTGATGTTATTGATGCTATTGATGCTATTGATGTTATTGATATTATTGATGTTATTGATGCTATTGATGTTACTGATGCTATTGATGTTATTCATGCTATTGATGTTATTGATGCTATTGATGTTATTGATGCTATTGATGCTATTGATGCTATTGATGTTATTGATGCTATTGATGCTATTGATGCTATTGATGCTATTGATGTTATTGATGCTATTGATGCTATTGATGCTATTGATGTTATTGATGCTATTGATGCTATTGATGCTATTGATGTTATTGATGTTATTGATGCTATTGATGCTATTGATTTTATTGATGTTATTGATGTTATTGATGCTATTGATGTTATTGATGTTATTGATGCTATTTATGTTATTAATGTTATTGATGTGATTGATGTAATTGATGTTATTGATGTTATTGATGTATTTGATGTTATTGATGTTATTGATGTTATTGATGTTATTGATGTTATTGATGTTATTGATGTTATTGATGTTATTGATGTTATTGATGTTATTGATGTTATTGATGTTATTGATGTTATTGATGTTATTGATGTTATTGATGTTATTGATGTTATTGATGTTATTGATGTTACTGATGTTACTGATGTTATTGATGTTATTGATGTTATTGATGTTATTGATGTTATTGATGTTATTGATGTTATTGATGTTATTGATGTTATTGATGTTATTGATGCTATTGATGTTATTGATGCTATTGATGTTATTGATGCTATTGATGCTATTGATGCTATTGATGTTATTGATGCTATTGATGCTATTGATGCTATTGATGTTATTGATGCTATTGATGTTATTGATGTTATTGATGTTATTGATGTTATTGATGCTATTGATGTTATTGATGCTATTGATGCTATTGATGTTATTGATGTTATTGATGCTATTGATGCTATTGATGCTATTGATGTTATTGATGCTATTGATGCTATTAATGCTATTGATGTTATTAATGCTGTTGATGCTATTGATGTTTTTGATGCTATTGATGCTATTGATGATATTAATGCTATTGATGCTATTAATGTTATTGATGATATTGATGTTATTGATGTTATTGATGTTATTGATGCTATTGATGTTATTGATGCTATTAATGTTATTGATGCTATTGATGCTATTGATGCTATTGATGTTATTGATGCTATTGATGCTATTGATGCTATTGATGCTATTGATGATATTAATGCTATTGATGCTATTAATGTTATTGATGATATTGATGTTATTGATGTTATTGATGTTATTGATGTTATTGATGCTATTGATGTTATTGATGCTCTTAATGTTATTGATGCTATTGATGCTATTGATGCTATTGATGTTATTGATGTTATTGATGCTATTGATGCTATTGATGTTATTGATGCTATTGATGGTATTGATGCTTTTGATGCTATTGATGCTATTGATGTTATTGATGCTATTGATGCTATTGATGCTATTGATGTTATTGATGCTATTGATGCTATTGATGCTATTGATGTTATTGATGCTATTGATGCTATTGATGCTGTTGATGTTATTGATGTTATTGATGCTATTGATGTTATTGATGTTATTGATGTTATTGATGCTATTGATGTTATTGATGTTATTGATGCTATTGATGCTATTGATGCTATTGATGTTATTGATGCTAATGATGTTATTGATGCTATTGATGTTATTGATGCTATTAATGTTATTGATGTTATTGATGTTATTGATGCTATTGATGTTATTGATGTTATTGATGTTATTGATGTTATTGATGCTATTGATGCTATTGATGCTATTGATGCTATTGATGTTATTGATGCTATTGATGTTATTGATGCTATTGATGCTATTGATGTTATTGATGCTATTGATGTTATTGATGCTATTGATGCTATTGATGCTATTAATGTTATTGATGTTATTGATGCTATTGATGTTATTGATGCTATTGATGTTATTGATGCTATTGATGTTATTGATGCTATTGATGGTATTGATGCTATTGATGCTATTGATGCTATTGATGTTATTGATGCTATTGATGCTATTGATGCTATTGATGTTATTGATGCTATTGATGTTATTGATGCTATTGATGCTATTGATGTTATTGATGCTAATGATGTTATTGATGTTATTGATGCTATTGATGTTATTGATGTTATTGATGCTATTGATGCTATTGATGCTATTGATGTTATTGATGCTATTGATGTTATTGATGCTATTGATGCTATTGATGCTATTAATGCTATTGATGTTATTAATGCTGTTGATGCTATTGATGTTTTTGATGCTATTGATGCTATTGATGATATTAATGCTATTGATGCTATTAATGTTATTGATGATATTGATGTTATTGATGTTATTGATGTTATTGATGTTATTGATGCTATTGATGTTATTGATGCTATTGATGCTATTGATGCTATTAATGTTATTGATGTTATTGATGCTATTGATGTTATTGATGCTATTGATGTTATTATGCTATTGATGTTATTGATGCTATTGATGGTATTGATGCTATTGATGCTATTGATGCTATTGATGTTATTGATGCTATTGATGCTATTGATGCTATTGATGTTATTGATGCTATTGATGCTATTGATGCTATTGATGCTATTGATGATATTAATGCTATTGATGCTATTAATGTTATTGATGATATTGATGTTATTGATGTTATTGATGTTATTGATGTTATTGATGCTATTGATGTTATTGATGCTATTAATGTTATTGATGCTATTGATGCTATTGATGCTATTGATGTTATTGATGTTATTGATGCTATTGATGCTATTGATGTTATTGATGCTATTGATGCTATTGATGCTATTGATGTTATTGATGTTATTGATGCTATTGATGCTATTAATGTTATTGATGTTATTGATGCTATTGATGTTATTGATGCTATTGATGTTATTGATGCTATTGATGTTATTGATGCTATTGATGGTATTGATGCTATTGATGCTATTGATGCTATTGATGTTATTGATGCTATTGATGCTATTGATGCTATTGATGTTATTGATGCTATTGATGTTATTGATGCTATTGATGCTATTGATGTTATTGATGCTCTTGATGTTATTGATGCTATTGATGCTATTGATGCTATTAATGTTATTGATGTTATTGATGCTATTGATGTTATTGATGCTATTGATGTTATTATGCTATTGATGTTATTGATGCTATTGATGGTATTGATGCTATTGATGCTATTGATGCTATTGATGTTATTGATGCTATTGATGCTATTGATGCTATTGATGTTATTGATGCTATTGATGCTATTGATGCTATTGATGTTATTGATGCTATTGATGCTATTGATGCTGTTGATGTTATTGATGTTATTGATGCTATTGATGTTATTGATGTTATTGATGTTATTGATGCTATTGATGTTATTGATGTTATTGATGCTATTGATGCTATTGATGCTATTGATGTTATTGATGCTAATGATGTTATTGATGCTATTGATGTTATTGATGCTATTAATGTTATTGATGTTATTGATGTTATTGATGCTATTGATGTTATTGATGTTATTGATGTTATTGATGTTATTGATGCTATTGATGCTATTGATGCTATTGATGCTATTGATGTTATTGATGCTATTGATGTTATTGATGCTATTGATGCTATTGATGTTATTGATGCTATTGATGTTATTGATGCTATTGATGCTATTGATGCTATTAATGCTATTGATGTTATTAATGCTGTTGATGCTATTGATGTTTTTGATGCTATTGATGCTATTGATGATATTAATGCTATTGATGCTATTAATGTTATTGATGATATTGATGTTATTGATGTTATTGATGTTATTGATGTTATTGATGCTATTGATGTTATTGATGCTATTAATGTTATTGATGCTATTGATGCTATTGATGCTATTGATGTTATTGATGTTATTGATGCTATTGATGCTATTAATGTTATTGATGCTATTGATGCTATTGATGCTATTGATGTTATTGATGTTATTGATGCTATTGATGCTATTAATGTTATTGATGTTATTGATGCTATTGATGTTATTGATGCTATTGATGTTATTGATGCTATTGATGTTATTGATGCTATTGATGGTATTGATGCTATTGATGCTATTGATGCTATTGATGCTATTGATGCTATTGATGTTATTGATGCTATTAATGGTATTGATGCTATTGATGTTATTGATGCTATTGATGCTATTGATGCTATTGATGTTATTGATGCTATTGATGCTATTGATGCTATTGATGTTATTGATGCTATTGATGCTATTGATGCTGTTGATGTTATTGATGTTATTGATGCTATTGATGTTATTGATGCTATTGATGCTATTGATGTTATTGATGCTATTGATGCTATTGATGCTATTGATGTTATTGATGCTATTGATGCTATTGATGCTGTTGATGTTATTGATGTTATTGATGCTATTGATGTTATTGATGTTATTGATGTTATTGATGCTATTGATGTTATTGATGTTATTGATGCTATTGATGCTATTGATGCTATTGATGCTATTGATGTTATTGATGCTATTGATGTTATTGATGCTATTGATGCTATTGATGTTATTGATGCTATTGATGTTATTGATGCTATTGATGCTATTGATGCTATTAATGTTATTGATGTTATTGATGCTATTGATGTTATTGATGCTATTGATGTTATTGATGCTATTGATGTTATTGATGCTATTGATGGTATTGATGCTATTGATGCTATTGATGCTATTGATGTTATTGATGCTATTGATACTATTGATGCTATTGATGTTATTGATGCTATTGATGTTATTGATGCTATTGATGCTATTGATGTTATTGATGCTATTGATGCTATTGATGCTATTAATGTTATTGATGTTATTGATGCTATTGATGTTATTGATGCTATTGATGTTATTATGCTATTGATGTTATTGATGCTATTGATGCTATTGATGTTGTTGATGTTATTGATGTTATTGATGCTATTGATGTTATTGATGTTATTGATGTTATTGATGCTATTGATGTTATTGATGTTATTGATGCTATTGATGCTATTGATGCTATTGATGCTATTGATGTTATTGATGCTATTGATGTTATTGATGCTATTGATGCTATTGATATTATTGATGCTATTGATGTTATTGATGCTATTGATGCTATTGATGCTATTAATGTTATTGATGTTATTGATGCTATTGATGTTATTGATGCTATTGATGTTATTGATGCTATTGATGTTATTGATGCTATTGATGGTATTGATGCTATTGATGCTATTGATGCTATTGATGTTATTGATGCTATTGATGCTATTGATGCTATTGATGTTATTGATGCTATTGATGTTATTGATGCTATTGATGCTATTGATGTTATTGATGCTATTGATGTTATTGATGCTATTGATGCTATTGATGTTATTGATGCTATTGATGCTATTAATGCTATTGATGTTATTAATGCTGTTGATGCTATTGATGTTTTTGATGCTATTGATGCTATTGATGATATTAATGCTATTGATGCTATTAATGTTATTGATGATATTGATGTTATTGATGTTATTGATGTTATTGATGTTATTGATGCTATTGATGTTATTGATGCTATTAATGTTATTGATGCTATTGATGCTATTGATGCTATTGATGTTATTGATGTTATTGATGCTATTGATGCTATTGATGTTATTGATGCTATTGATGCTATTGATGCTATTGATGTTATTGATGTTATTGATGCTATTGATGCTATTAATGTTATTGATGTTATTGATGCTATTGATGTTATTGATGCTATTGATGTTATTGATGCTATTGATGTTATTGATGCTATTGATGGTATTGATGCTATTGATGGTATTGATGCTATTGATGTTATTGATGCTATTGATGCTATTGATGCTATTGATGTTATTGATGCTATTGATGTTATTGATGCTATTGATGCTATTGATGTTATTGATGCTATTGATGTTATTGATGCTATTGATGCTATTGATGCTATTAATGTTATTGATGTTATTGATGCTATTGATGTTATTGATGCTATTGATGTTATTATGCTATTGATGTTATTGATGCTATTGATGGTATTGATGCTATTGATGCTATTGATGCTATTGATGTTATTGATGCTATTGATGCTATTGATGCTATTGATGTTATTGATGCTATTGATGCTATTGATGCTATTGATGTTATTGATGCTATTGATGCTATTGATGCTGTTGATGTTATTGATGTTATTGATGCTATTGATGTTATTGATGTTATTGATGTTATTGATGCTATTGATGTTATTGATGTTATTGATGCTATTGATGCTATTGATGCTATTGATGTTATTGATGCTAATGATGTTATTGATGCTATTGATGTTATTGATGCTATTAATGTTATTGATGTTATTGATGTTATTGATGCTATTGATGTTATTGATGTTATTGATGTTATTGATGTTATTGATGCTATTGATGCTATTGATGCTATTGATGCTATTGATGTTATTGATGCTATTGATGTTATTGATGCTATTGATGTTATTGATGCTATTGATGCTATTGATGTTATTGATGCTATTGATGTTATTGATGCTATTGATGCTATTGATGCTATTAATGCTATTGATGTTATTAATGCTGTTGATGCTATTGATGTTTTTGATGCTATTGATGCTATTGATGATATTAATGCTATTGATGCTATTAATGTTATTGATGATATTGATGTTATTGATGTTATTGATGTTATTGATGTTATTGATGCTATTGATGTTATTGATGCTATTAATGTTATTGATGCTATTGATGCTATTGATGCTATTGATGTTATTGATGTTATTGATGCTATTGATGCTATTGATGTTATTGATGCTATTGATGCTATTGATGCTATTGATGTTATTGATGTTATTGATGCTATTGATGCTATTAATGTTATTGATGTTATTGATGCTATTGATGTTATTGATGCTATTGATGTTATTGATGCTATTGATGTTATTGATGCTATTGATGGTATTGATGCTATTGATGCTATTGATGCTATTGATGCTATTGATGCTATTGATGTTATTGATGCTATTGATGGTATTGATGCTATTGATGTTATTGATGCTATTGGTGCTATTGATGCTATTGATGTTATTGATGCTATTGATGCTATTGATGCTATTGATGTTATTGATGCTATTGATGCTATTGATGCTGTTGATGTTATTGATGTTATTGATGCTATTGATGTTATTGATGCTATTGATGCTATTGATGTTATTGATGCTATTGATGCTATTGATGCTATTGATGTTATTGATGCTATTGATGCTGTTGATGTTATTGATGTTATTGATGCTATTGATGTTATTGATGTTTTTGATGCTATTGATGTTATTGATGTTATTGATGCTATTGATGCTATTGATGCTATTGATGCTATTGATGTTATTGATGCTATTGATGTTATTGATGCTATTGATGCTATTGATGTTATTGATGCTATTGATGTTATTGATGCTATTGATGCTATTGATGCTATTAATGTTATTGATGTTATTGATGCTATTGATGTTATTGATGCTATTGATGTTATTGATGCTATTGATGTTATTGATGCTATTGATGGTATTGATGCTATTGATGCTACTGATGCTATTGATGTTATTGATGCTATTGATGCTATTGATGCTATTGATGTTATTGATGCTATTGATGTTATTGATGCTATTGATGCTATTGATGTTATTGATGCTATTGATGTTATTGATGCTATTGATGCTATTGATGCTATTAATGTTATTGATGTTATTGATGCTATTGATGTTATTGATGCTATTGATGTTATTATGCTATTGATGTTATTGATGCTATTGATGGTATTGATGCTATTGATGCTATTGATGCTATTGATGTTATTGATGCTATTGATGCTATTGATGCTATTGATGTTATTGATGCTATTGATGTTATTGATGCTATTGATGCTATTGATGCTATTAATGTTATTGATGTTATTGATGCTATTGATGTTATTGATGCTATTGATGTTATTATGCTATTGATGTTATTGATGCTATTGATGGTATTGATGCTATTGATGCTATTGATGCTATTGATGCTATTGATGTTATTGATGCTATTGATGCTATTGATGCTATTGATGTTATTGATGTTATTATGCTATTGATGTTATTGATGCTATTGATGGTATTGATGCTATTGATGCTATTGATGCTATTGATGTTATTGATGCTATTGATGCTATTGATGCTATTGATGTTATTGATGCTATTGATGCTATTGATGCTATTGATGTTATTGATGCTATTGATGCTATTGATGCTGTTGATGTTATTGATGTTATTGATGCTATTGATGTTATTGATGTTATTGATGTTATTGATGCTATTGATGTTATTGATGTTATTGATGCTATTGATGCTATTGATGCTATTGATGTTATTGATGCTAATGATGTTATTGATGCTATTGATGTTATTGATGCTATTAATGTTATTGATGTTATTGATGTTATTGATGCTATTGATGTTATTGATGTTATTGATGTTATTGATGTTATTGATGCTATTGATGCTATTGATGCTATTGATGCTATTGATGTTATTGATGCTATTGATGTTATTGATGCTATTGATGCTATTGATGTTATTGATGCTATTGATGTTATTGATGCTATTGATGCTATTGATGCTATTAATGTTATTGATGTTATTGATGCTATTGATGTTATTGATGCTATTGATGTTATTGATGCTATTGATGTTATTGATGCTATTGATGGTATTGATGCTATTGATGCTATTGATGCTATTGATGTTATTGATGCTATTGATGCTATTGATGCTATTGATGTTATTGATGCTATTGATGTTATTGATGCTATTGATGCTATTGATGTTATTGATGCTATTGATGTTATTGATGCTATTGATGCTATTGATGCTATTAATGTTATTGATGTTATTGATGCTATTGATGTTATTGATGCTATTGATGTTATTATGCTATTGATGTTATTGATGCTATTGATGGTATTGATGCTATTGATGCTATTGATGCTATTGATGTTATTGATGCTATTGATGCTATTGATGCTATTGATGTTATTGATGCTATTGATGTTATTGATGCTATTGATGCTATTGATGCTAATGATGTTATTGATGCTAATGATGTTATTGATGCTATTGATGTTATTGATGCTATTAATGTTATTGATGTTATTGATGTTATTGATGCTATTAATGCTATTAATGTTATTGATGCTATTGATGCTATTGATGCTATTGATGCTATTGATGTTATTGATGCTATTGATGTTATTGATGCTATTGATGTTATTGATGTTATTGATGCTATTGATGCTATTGATGCTATTGATGTTATTGATGCTAATGATGTTATTGATGCTATTGATGTTATTGATGCTATTAATGTTATTGATGTTATTGATGTTATTGATGCTATTAATGCTATTAATGTTATTGATGCTATTGATGCTATTGATGCTATTGATGCTATTGATGTTATTGATGCTATTGATGTTATTGATGCTATTGATGCTATTGATGTTATTGATGCTATTGATGTTATTGATGCTATTGATGCTATTGATGCTATTAATGTTATTGATGTTATTGATGCTATTGATGTTATTGATGCTATTGATGTTATTATGCTATTGATGTTATTGATGCTATTGATGGTATTGATGCTATTGATGCTATTGATGCTATTGATGTTATTGATGCTATTGATGCTATTGATGCTATTGATGTTATTGATGCTATTGATGCTATTGATGCTATTGATGCTATTGATGATATTAATGCTATTGATGCTATTAATGTTATTGATGAGATTGATGTTATTGATGTTATTGATGTTATTGATGTTATTGATGCTATTGATGTTATTGATGCTATTAATGTTATTGATGCTATTGATGCTATTGATGCTATTGATGTTATTGATGTTATTGATGCTATTGATGCTATTGATGTTATTGATGCTATTGATGCTATTGATGCTATTGATGTTATTGATGTTATTGATGCTATTGATGCTATTAATGTTATTGATGTTATTGATGCTATTGATGTTATTGATGCTATTGATGTTATTGATGCTATTGATGTTATTGATGCTATTGATGGTATTGATGCTATTGATGCTATTGATGCTATTGATGTTATTGATGCTATTGATGCTATTGATGCTATTGATGTTATTGATGCTATTGATGTTATTGATGCTATTGATGCTATTGATGTTATTGATGCTATTGATGTTATTGATGCTATTGATGCTATTGATGCTATTAATGTTATTGATGTTATTGATGCTATTGATGTTATTGATGCTATTGATGTTATTATGCTATTGATGTTATTGATGCTATTGATGGTATTGATGCTATTGATGCTATTGATGCTATTGATGTTATTGATGCTATTGATGCTATTGATGCTATTGATGTTATTGATGCTATTGATGCTATTGATGCTATTGATGTTATTGATGCTATTGATGCTATTGATGCTGTTGATGTTATTGATGTTATTGATGCTATTGATGTTATTGATGTTATTGATGCTATTGATGTTATTGATGCTATTGATGTTATTGATGCTATTGATGGTATTGATGCTATTGATGCTTTTGATGCTATTGATGTTATTGATGCTATTGATGCTATTGATGCTATTGATGTTATTGATGCTATTGATGTTATTGATGTTATTGATGCTATTGATGCTATTGATGCTATTGATGTTATTGATGCTAATGATGTTATTGATGCTATTGATGTTATTGATGCTATTAATGTTATTGATGTTATTGATGTTATTGATGCTATTGATGTTATTGATGTTATTGATGTTATTGATGTTATTGATGCTATTGATGCTATTGATGCTATTGATGCTATTGATGTTATTGATGCTATTGATGTTATTGATGCTATTGATGCTATTGATGTTATTGATGCTATTGATGTTATTGATGCTATTGATGCTATTGATGCTATTAATGTTATTGATGTTATTGATGCTATTGATGTTATTGATGCTATTGATGTTATTGATGCTATTGATGTTATTGATGCTATTGATGGTATTGATGCTATTGATGCTATTGATGCTATTGATGTTATTGATGCTATTGATGCTATTGATGCTATTGATGTTATTGATGCTATTGATGTTATTGATGCTATTGATGCTATTGATGTTATTGATGCTATTGATGTTATTGATGCTATTGATGCTATTGATGCTATTAATGTTATTGATGTTATTGATGCTATTGATGTTATTGATGCTATTGATGTTATTATGCTATTGATGTTATTGATGCTATTGATGGTATTGATGCTATTGATGCTATTGATGCTATTGATGTTATTGATGCTATTGATGCTATTGATGCTATTGATGTTATTGATGCTATTGATGCTATTGATGCTATTGATGTTATTGATGCTATTGATGCTATTGATGCTGTTGATGTTATTGATGTTATTGATGCTATTAATGTTATTGATGCTATTGATGCTATTGATGTTATTGATGCTATTGATGCTATTGATGCTATTGATGTTATTGATGCTATTGATGCTATTGATGCTGTTGATGTTATTGATGTTATTGATGCTATTGATGTTATTGATGCTATTGATGCTATTGATGTTATTGATGCTATTGATGCTATTGATGCTATTGATGTTATTGATGCTATTGATGCTATTGATGCTATTGATGTTATTGATGCTATTGATGCTATTGATGCTGTTGATGTTATTGATGTTATTGATGCTATTGATGTTATTGATGCTATTGATGCTATTGATGTTATTGATGCTATTGATGCTATTGATGCTATTGATGTTATTGATGCTATTGATGCTATTGATGCTGTTGATGTTATTGATGTTATTGATGCTATTGATGTTATTGATGTTATTGATGTTATTGATGCTATTGATGTTATTGATGTTATTGATGCTATTGATGCTATTGATGCTATTGATGCTATTGATGTTATTGATGCTATTGATGTTATTGATGCTATTGATGCTATTGATGTTATTGATGCTATTGATGTTATTGATGCTATTGATGCTATTGATGCTATTAATGTTATTGATGTTATTGATGCTATTGATGTTATTGATGCTATTGATGTTATTGATGCTATTGATGTTATTGATGCTATTGATGGTAATGATGCTATTGATGCTATTGATGCTATTGATGTTATTGATGCTATTGATGCTATTGATGCTATTGATGTTATTGATGCTATTGATGTTATTGATGCTATTGATGCTATTGATGTTATTGATGCTATTGATGTTATTGATGCTATTGATGCTATTGATGCTATTAATGTTATTGATGTTATTGATGCTATTGATGTTATTGATGCTATTGATGTTATTATGCTATTGATGTTATTGATGCTATTGATGGTATTGATGCTATTGATGCTATTGATGCTATTGATGTTATTGATGCTATTGATGCTATTGATGCTATTGATGTTATTGATGCTATTGATGTTATTGATGCTATTGATGCTATTGATGCTATTAATGTTATTGATGTTATTGATGCTATTGATGTTATTGATGCTATTGATGTTATTATGCTATTGATGTTATTGATGCTATTGATGGTATTGATGCTATTGATGCTATTGATGCTATTGATGTTATTGATGCCATTGATGCTATTGATGCTATTGATGTTATTGATGTTATTATGCTATTGATGTTATTGATGCTATTGATGGTATTGATGCTATTGATGCTATTGATGCTATTGATGTTATTGATGCTATTGATGCTATTGATGCTATTGATGTTATTGATGCTATTGATGCTATTGATGCTATTGATGTTATTGATGCTATTGATGCTATTGATGCTGTTGATGTTATTGATGTTATTGATGCTATTGATGTTATTGATGTTATTGATGTTATTGATGCTATTGATGTTATTGATGTTATTGATGCTATTGATGCTATTGATGCTATTGATGTTATTGATGCTAATGATGTTATTGATGCTATTGATGTTATTGATGCTATTAATGTTATTGATGTTATTGATGTTATTGATGCTATTGATGTTATTGATGTTATTGATGTTATTGATGTTATTGATGCTATTGATGCTATTGATGCTATTGATGCTATTGATGTTATTGATGCTATTGATGTTATTGATGCTATTGATGCTATTGATGTTATTGATGCTATTGATGTTATTGATGCTATTGATGCTATTGATGCTATTAATGTTATTGATGTTATTGATGCTATTGATGTTATTGATGCTATTGATGTTATTGATGCTATTGATGTTATTGATGCTATTGATGGTATTGATGCTATTGATGCTATTGATGCTATTGATGTTATTGATGCTATTGATGCTATTGATGCTATTGATGTTATTGATGCTATTGATGTTATTGATGCTATTGATGCTATTGATGTTATTGATGCTATTGATGTTATTGATGCTATTGATGCTATTGATGCTATTAATGTTATTGATGTTATTGATGCTATTGATGTTATTGATGCTATTGATGTTATTATGCTATTGATGTTATTGATGCTATTGATGGTATTGATGCTATTGATGCTATTGATGCTATTGATGTTATTGATGCTATTGATGCTATTGATGCTATTGATGTTATTGATGCTATTGATGCTATTGATGCTATTGATGTTATTGATGCTATTGATGCTATTGATGCTGTTGATGTTATTGATGTTATTGATGCTATTGATGTTATTGATGCTATTGATGCTATTGATGTTATTGATGCTATTGATGTTATTGATGCTATTGATGCTATTGATGCTATTAATGTTATTGATGTTATTGATGCTATTGATGTTATTGATGCTATTGATGTTATTATGCTATTGATGTTATTGATGCTATTGATGGTATTGATGCTATTAATGCTATTGATGCTATTGATGTTATTGATGCTATTGATGCTATTGATGCTATTGATGTTATTGATGCTATTGATGCTATTGATGCTATTGATGTTATTGATGCTATTGATGCTATTGATGCTGTTGATGTTATTGATGTTATTGATGCTATTGATGTTATTGATGTTATTGATGTTATTGATGCTATTGATGTTATTGATGTTATTGATGCTATTGATGCTATTGATGCTATTGATGTTATTGATGCTAATGATGTTATTGATGTTATTGATGCTATTGATGTTATTGATGTTATTGATGCTATTGATGCTATTGATGCTATTGATGTTATTGATGCTAATGATGTTATTGATGCTATTGATGTTATTGATGCTATTAATGTTATTGATGTTATTGATGTTATTGATGCTATTAATGCTATTAATGTTATTTGTGCTATTGATGCTATTGATGCTATTGATGCTATTGATGTTATTGATGCTATTGATGTTATTGATGCTATTGATGCTATTGATGTTATTGATGCTATTGATGTTATTGATGCTATTGATGCTATTGATGCTATTGATGTTATTGATGTTATTGATGCTATTGATGTTATTGATGCTATTGATGTTATTATGCTATTGATGTTATTGATGCTATTGATGTTATTGATGCTATTGATGCTATTGATGCTATTGATGTTATTGATGCTATTGATGCTATTGATGCTATTGATGTTATTGATGCTATTGATGCTATTGATGCTATTGATGTTATTGATGCTATTGATGCTATTGATGCTGTTGATGTTATTGATGTTATTGATGCTATTGATGTTATTGATGTTATTGATGTTATTGATGCTATTGATGTTATTGATGTTATTGATGCTATTGATGCTATTGATGCTATTGATGTTATTGATGCTAATTGATGTTATTGATGCTATTGATGTTATTGATGCTATTAATGTTATTGATGTTATTGATGTTATTGATGCTATTGATGTTATTGATGTTATTGATGTTATTGATGTTATTGATGTTTTTGATGTTATTGATGTTATTGATGTTATTAATGTTATTGATGTTATTGATGTTATTGATGTTATTGATGCTATTGATGTTATTGATGTTATTGATGTTATTGATGCTATTGATGCTATTGATGCTATTGATGTTATTGATGTTATTGATGTTATTGATGTTATTGATGTTATTGATGTTATTAATGTTATTGATGTTATTGATGTTATTGATGTTATTGATGCTATTGATGTTATTGATGTTATTGATGTTATTGATGCTATTGATGTTATTGATGCTATTGATGTTATTGATGTTATTGATGTTATTGTGCTATTGATGTTATTGATGCTATTAATGTTATTGATGCTATTGATGCTATTGATGCTATTGATGCTATTGTGATGTTATTGATCTTATTGATGCTATTGATGTTATTGATGTTATAATTTGATGCTATTGATGCTATTGATGTTATTGATGTTATTGATGCTATTGATGTTATTGATGCTATTGATGCTATTGATGTTATTGATGTTATTGATGCTATTGATGTTATTGATGCTATTGATGTTATTGATCTATGATGTTATTGATGCTATTGATGTTATTGATGCTATTGATGTTATTGATGCTATTGATGCTATTGATGTTATTGATGCTATTGATGTTATTGATGCTATTGATGTTATTGATGCTATTGATGTTATTGATGCTATTGATGGTATTGATGCTATTGAATGGCTATTGATGTTATTGATGCTATTGATGTTATTGATGCTATTGATGTTATTGATGCTATTGATGTTATTGATGTTATTGATGCTATTGATGCTATGATGTTTTTTATTGATGCTATTGATGTTATTGATGCTATTGATGCTATTGATGCTATTGATGTTATTGATGCTATTGATGTTATTGATGCTATTGATGCTATTGATGTTATTGATGCTATTGATGTTATTGATGATATGTTGCTATTATGTTTTGATGCTATTGATGCTATTGATGTTATTGATGCTATTGATGTTATTAGCATTGATGCTATTGATGTTATTGATGCTATTGATGTTATTGATGCTATTGATGTTATTGATGCTATTGATGCTATTGATGTTATTGATGCTATTGATGTTATTGATGCTATTGATGCTATTGATGCTATTGATGTTATTGATGTTATTTGTGCTATTGATGTTATTG
>CAXIIO010000734.1:0-81472 GCA_964028335.1 Altica lythri | reverse complement strand
GTACATTTTTTTGCAAATTTTATCACTACCGGCGCTTGGCTGGTTAATACCGAAGACAGACCTCACACGAATTTCGGAAACGATCGATACGGAATTGGAAGTTCAAAGATTTATTAGCAAACTGAAAGATTCATTGAAATTGGAAGAAAAATTATTTGGCAAAACCCAGTGTTATTTATTTGTAACGAAATTTATTGGTTTATTATCGTATAAGGCTTTTTTACCTTTACAATGTTTTTAAAGATTAATATAATTTATATTTTTAGAAAAAAAAAATATAAAAAGTAAGATAATGCGTTATAGCGGATCATCTTCTATACATATAATAAAACTGTAGAAATGTATATGTTTGTGTGGTTTTTACAGATGTATTTGTCTTCTTTCAACTTAACATCTGGTGTTTCTCTCCCATTTCTTAAATGGGGTGGGGTACCTAAGAAATTTTTCTACAACAATCACACGCCACGCGAACGACGTTGCGAGTACAACTAGTTTTCAAATAAGTTAGTTTTATTATTGTACAATAAGTGTCAAAGTTTTATATTTAATTTTTACACAAAAACTCACTTTGATTTTTGTTTTAAGGGATATTTGATAAAATTGGACAACTCAAAATTTTCATGAGAATAAATCTGTAATTTTAACAAATTTATCGTTGTCAGCTAATTATTGCAGTATAAAGAATTTATAAATCAGTAGAAAAAGAAATCACATCGGAATTTCATAGATCAAACAAGATTTTTTATGAGTGTCCAATTTAAGCCGTATCTGATATGAGTTTAATTTTGAATATGATATTTTGTATCAATAGTCATCGTGATAATCAACATCCGAACCAGATAGACACTAAAAGAAGATAAGGAAGAAGAAAAAGAAGAAGGAAAAGAAAAAGAAGAAGATGATGATATACCTAAAAAATATACTGTTTAAAAATATCGATACATTAAAAAAATAATACGGATACATCAATATTTTGTACAAAACAATACACTACTCAAAAGAAGACCTGTAATACCATCATTAAAACGATGGCAACAGTTGGCAAGTGGCTTTGCAAAAATTACCAACGCATAGAAACCAAGATTGGACACGCAATGCGCCATCTAAAAGAAAAAGGAAAAAAAAGATTAAGCAGAAGAAAAGAAGAAAAAAAAGAACAAGAAAAAAAAAAAGATAAAAATCCACATTTTTCTCAGATAATAGCAAATTTTAAAGATTATTTGTAAAAAAGTTTGTTAATGCCTGTTGTAGATGGAAACAAATTTTATCTGGAATATAAAAGTAATATGATCAAATTTTGTTTTTTAACTATTAAATTGGATTCTAACAATATAATAAAAAAACACTGAAGTAATTTTTAAGTGCATAGGTACTCCTTTTCTTTTTTTTTCTATATACCTATTATTTTGACTTGAAAACTAAACATTTTTTGAAATTAGAGATTTTAACCAAATTATATGATCATATATATGCTGATTATATGTCAAATTTAAAACACCAGTAAAGCTGCGACACAAGAAATATTCCTTGGACTAAAAAGATAAGCCGAGAAAGGTACAATGTCAGTTTAATTAATAAACATGTTGTGAGACTAGCAGACTTGTAAAGATACATATCTAGAACATTTAAACAAATTATGATTTGTTACCTGATCTTAAACCTTTTCATTTAGGTTTAAGTTGTTAATAATCACAAACAGGGGAGTTTAAAAACCATACCTAGAGTCTGTACATTGTCCTAAATGTCTGGCATCCTAACTGTTCTTTAAAGTAAGTCCTTTCGGGATTCTGAACGCGCTCTAAACTCGACGTGCATATTAAAATGTCCTTTACAGCAGCATCCATTCGGCACTGGCTCGCACACTTATTGTTATTCTTCTCGCTAGAATTGGCAAATGTGCAAAAGACATTGCGAATAGATAAGAAGTTAACGGCAAAGTGTCTGCGAAGAATTTAACTCTATACGCCCGCCATGTTCTGCTTCGTTGAATTAGAATTATTTATAAAAGTTTTTGTCTTAATAAGATGTTATTTTTGTATAAGAAAACTATATTAAGGATGCAACAAGGATGGTTTCATCGGCAAAACGTATATTGTTTAGATGCAATTTATTATAAAAATTTTCCACGCCCGTACTATAATAATACACTTATATGCCCATAATCCGTTTCATAATGATATTCATTATAACACTAGTGTTATAATGGTTTTCATTAAGATACTGAACAATTGACCGCATACCACCTATATTTTACATTTAAGTAGGTATAAAGTAGGCGTCTCTCAAAAAGTGTAAATATTCCTTCCACTTCCAGATCAGTGGGACCTGGAATAAACTTTTCAAACTGCACAATAAATAATCTTAATATTTTCAAGAAATCAGATTAATTACAATTATTATTATGTTGAATAGAAATATAAATAGAATGTTTATAGTTTCCTACATCTATGGTAATACACCTCAGGTAATACCATTAATTACAATTTTGTAGAATTTTTTATAGAAATACGTGTAATTACTGTTATTGTGTTCATTACAAATATAAATATAATATTTTTAGTTCTTGATTATTTATATCGGTCGTAGAAAAAATAGCGTATGCAACTCTCATGTAATGGTTATTAATACACTCTCATTAACCATATCCCAGTTGATGCTCGTGTATTATAATAATAACCATCATTACATGATCGTTGCATAATATACTATTAAAGAATATTTTAGGTAAAATGTAGAATATTATAATTGTAATATTTTTATAGTATACTACAATAACTTGAAGTGAAGATTTTAGGATCTGACTGATAGTATCAAGGAATATGAATACCTCGATAACCCAGAAAGATACAAATTTGATTTTTACAACTAAATTAAAATTTAATTAGGTATACAAGAAAAAACTCTTATATTATGTAAAATCTAGTTTTTTTTTGCAAATTCAAAACTCTCATCTAAGCAACCGATTTTCTTTAGGGCAACTCACAATCCCGGTAAGTCAGTGACAGAGTGCGTACATTCTTTCTGGATTTATTTTTATTATGTTTGTATTTTTAAACTGTATAACTTATTTTTTTAACACTATGGATGATTTAAAAATTTTCGGGATTTTCAATTATTATTTATTTTATTTTTTTAGTTTTTCCATATTTATATTTTTTGAACTCTTTTAATGTTTTGAACACTTTCTGATTTACTTTTAATAAAGGTTGTACTGCAGCCTAATCAGGCTTCTGGTATTGTTTTCTGGCTCCCATTGCAGAAATCTGGAACTTATTTGTATAGATCTAACAGATAGGTGTCATATATTTGTGAAATGAGTTTTTAAAAATTGACTATCCACTGTGATTCAATACCTTGCAACAGCACAGAATATATTTAGCTGTTTCTGGTTTCCTTGCCGCATAATCTGCAGCTATGGTATTCATTAAGCATCGTTATGATTTGTATGTGTCACGTTACCGGTACTGAGTCATCCTGTAAGGACTAGTGGCTAATTCCTTTATGTTTTAGCTCTTCTGTACAACGTATATTTTGCTGTGTCCCTTATTAGAAATGTGTTTCTACGATTTTGTGTACGGATCCATGCATTCATCCAGATCCAGACCGTACTTTTGAGTACTTCTCTGGACCGTAAAATATTGTGGCAGATTTTTTGTATTCCTGAATGTCCAAGGACCCAAATTGGTTTAACACTATTATGTTTAAACAAAACATCAAGTTCTACTCGGCAATTGTACATATATTAGTCTGTAGATCACTTTGTGGTTCTGTGAAGCCCTAATAGCCACCTGACTATCTGTGCATTAGATACATAATATGAGTGTGTTTTTTGCAATGTCATTACGACTAAATACAAATAGTTATTGGTATTATACAATAAAATGCATATTTTATTCCGTAGATATTTTAATCTAATTTCTATATTAATTAAATATAAATTTTCCGCTAGGAAAAAAAGTAAATAATTTATAACAATCAATATGCTCAATTACTCTCGTTTTTGTTGTTTACCATCAGCGTAGTTATAAGTGGCAAACACATTTTCATATTATTAAATGTAAGTATGTGTTAGTCGTTTAATAATTTCTTGTATGATTCTTGTTGAGTGAGCATGAACATCTTTGATTATTCATAGCAGATTGCTACCTCTTCCGGTGTTATATATCGAGGTGAAGACATTGATACGCTAAATTACCGCAAACTAATAGTCCTCCAAAGTTGGTACCCATGCAAATTAGTTGAGAAATCGATCTGCAAGTTAATAGTGTCTTATCGGAGGGTATAAATTACAACATTTAAGTCAGTCGAAACAGGAGTTAAGTTCGTGTTGTAGACACGTGACCGGGAAATCGAGCGACAAAGGGCAAACATCGACGAGGGGTAAAGGCCGGAAGATCACAACTTATTGTTAAAATTAATAATTTCATGATCGAAAGTAACCAGAGTTTGGTGTTATTTAATTAAAAACGGTAAATATTTATACGTAAAAAGTAATTTTAATATCTTTTCAATTCCCTTTTAAATTAATTTAAATCAGTAGATCTTAAGAGATGATCGGTTACATGAATATTAGAATTTTACAAACCGGTGACGGTATAATTAACTTTTTATAACTTTTAAGGTAAAGTAGTTGTTATTGTTAAAATAGTGTATAAATATTAATTTTTCTAGAAAATCTATTGTCTTAGCAACAGTCTTGACCTTTTTAACAAGGAACACAAATAAATCTGTATTCTTTTAATATAATTTACCAATAATTTACTCTAACAAATAAAAATCGGTAAAAAAATAACAACTTACACAAAAATTGTTGTTTAAAAATTTTGGGATAAAAAATATTTACCAACTTAAATTTGTCAAAAAAGAACTGACTTTAAAAAATATATGAACCTAATCGAGACCCAGCAATAGGACATTATAGAATAAGAACTAACACTAAACTAGCACAACTCTACAATTTTCCAGACATCGTATAATAAATAAAAGCAAACAGATAACGCTGGGCCGGACATATACAGAAAAGCAAAAACACCAGAATTATAAAAGCAGTGCGGAAAAAGACCACTTGGAATGCGTAGATTAAGATGGAGGGATAACATTAACAAAGATCTCACTAGCCTAGAAGTCGATCTTACTACATGAAAGACAACAGTGGAGAATCGCACTAAATGGAGGAAATTAATGCCAAAAACCAAAAACCCACCCCGGGTTGTAATGGTACGGATGTATGTATGTATGTATTACTATGTTAGTTAAAAATTATAGAACAACTTTAATAGTCGGTATGGTTTATTATTATTATTTTTTTATTTAATTTTTTCAATAAAATTTTAAGAACTGTATAACTGATTAAGTTGTCAAAAAAGTTTAGATTATTTATATATCTGTAAATTTTAATTAATTTAAATGTTTTCTAAAACCATTTAGGAGACATAAATGACCAATTTTATTCTTTTTTTTTTGTTTAGTTTTATACTTAAAAATAAAGTTAGGTATACTTAAAAATAAAGTTATAAAATAAGCAATGAGAATACACAAAATTCATAACGCTTCTCCTTAAAATTGCACAGATAGAGGAAAAAATAATAAGGGACTTATCTATGATTCGAATAATATATCAGATTCAGTTATACGAAATCTCGCAGATGGAAGCATATACATGACCATTCGTACGTAAATTATTGCTAAATTGAATTGACTAGATAGAAAAATACGCATTCACCTGTAGTTATTCACGTGATCTTTAATCCACCGTTGCAATAACAGTGTGTGCAATCGACCAAGCTATATTGCTTTTAGCGAGTTGAAGATTTAGTTGGAACGGGGCCAAATCCAGCACTGTAAATCACCAGAGGGTCGGCCCAAAGGCCCGGGCTAACTCAGACACTATTCACACATCACATACCAATGCGCCGCGACGCTGCTTGCTGTAACCAACTCTAAACCGCAATTGTTACAAAGAGAGAAGCTGACATGTGAGTCGAATGAATGGATAACAGGATTTTTTATGTTATGCAGGCCAGAGTGCAATGAGCACACCCATCGATACTTCCAATTAACTACTTGATACTACAATTTGGTGCAGCTTTAAATAATTATAAGTATTCAATGCGGATCCTGCTATGCAGAGAAATAAATTGTATACATAGGTGAAAAACAATAAACAAAAGCTGTATAAAGAAGAAAACAACAATAAACCCTTGTTAATTTTGTAAAAACGGTGGTTGGTTTATTTAAGTTATAAGATAAGACATTGTCTTTGAAAAGTTTTTTATTTTTGATAGTAATTGAATTAAAATCAAATCAGTACTCTTTGTGTTGCTTACAGGTACGTAGGTACTTGAAACTTATATATGTCAGAAAATGAAAATAAATCAAAACATTTTCATGCGATGACTTTTGACGAACGTAGATTAAACGAACAACCATCAACCCCTTTCGATTTTGGCGATAAAGCACATTCTATAGATTCATCTTACTTCGCTAGTAGTCCATTCCGAATAGATTTTTAAGAGCAAAAATTCTGTACAGTAAAAGATGCATATCACCTTGTCGAGCTTGTTTGTAGAAACCTCTGGGTGATTTTGGTTTACTTTAGGATGCAGGGAAAAAGTTATAAACAAAATATCAACCAATTTTTGCGCGTATTTTTTTTTAATCTATCTTAAAAACTAAGATAGTTACGGTATTGGTCCAATAAGAGAACATCTAGAGAATTTTATTACCTTCAAAATGGTTTTAAAGATAATTTTCTAAGAAAAATAAGAAAAAGTACTAAAGAACGTGTTATTTTAAAAAACTTCAAAAATTTATAACTACCCTAACATTACAATTTAAGGAATGGGCTTGTGGAAAAAAGTTGCTCTTATTATAGGTATAGAATAATATGTTACAGGTATCTCTAAAGACATGATTCAAATATTTTACGAACTAGTTTTTGGAGTTTGAGGCAAACTTTAATGCAAATTCTCTAATCTGGTTTTCTAGATCTGTTATTTTAACAATAGCAACATCTTATGAAAGCAAAGAAGCTTTGTAAACAAATACAACACTGTATATGAACAAAGGTGTAGCGGACCAACCGATATGTTCATGAAGCTTTACTGTTAATTTATACTTTGCCGAGGCGATTGAAATATATAAAAGCTGGTCGATAATTTTTCTGAACACACCTCATAGAAATGGATGTTTATTAACGATTTCATTACGTGCATTTTTAATCTAGAAAAATTAAAATGTTTTAAGTGGGTAATCATATTTATTTTATTTGAGAAAAAGAAATGCAACAACAAATTTACTATGCTTTTAAGGGTTTTTATTTTTATATATTTTAAATTCCGAGAAAGTGTGGTTTATATAATACTAGCAGACCCGGCGAACTTCGCATCGCCTAACGCTAATGTTTTTTCCATTTTTTTTTATTTTTACGATTAATTTTTTGTATTTTTTATCATATTTTCTCGTTAGCTACCAGTTTTTACTATTATTTATAGTACTTTGTAATTTATCGGTTAGGTATATTATATATTAACTGCGCCACCTAACGGTGGCGTCCTAGTTCTTAGGTAAGTAAGTTTTGCTCTTTTAAATATATGAGATATCAACTGCGCTACCTTAGGGTAGCGTCATAATGATTAATTTCGTAATAAACGCGTCCCATCGTTGCAAAATTCAAAGTGCTATAAGGAAAATCGCGGCCTCCGTTGCCGCCGCCCCTGCCGGCCAGTACCACCGCAAGAGCTACGTCCCGCAATTTTAAATCTGCAATATCTTCGAAAATATTCATTTAAATCGTGTGCTGTAAAGGACCATATAGATCTATATTAAATCAATAATGTATTTAAGCTATTTAATTGGATAAGGATTAATGCTGTATTGGTTAAAATCGCTTCAAAAATTAGCCATTATTTGTCGTAAAAAGTAAATGACAAAAAAATGTTATTGTGAGATATCCATAAGAGATAGACATATAGTGTGGTGCAAATGAAAGGAATAAATTCGTTATTTCGTAAACCGGCTACTTTAAGAAAAAATCCTGAAACAGGTCGATTTTTATTTTTAAACAGGCTATGCGTAAGTATACCTTTTTATTTTTGACGTCATCTATGTGCGCGTGATGACGTCATCGCTAAAATTTTTAAATGGAAAGGTGGGTTTTGTAATATATTATTTGAAAGATCTTTTAAATACCTATTCAGCCATATTAATATGCCTAAATAATTATTCATGTTTGTTTTTGGTTAAAAAATTACCAATCTTTAATACATTTCGGTTACTTTGTATTTAATGAATAAGTAATACTAATAAATATTTATTGTAATAATTAAAATGTATTAATTTTTTAACCGAAAACAAACATGAATTATTTAGGCATATTAATATGGCTGAATAGGTATTTAAAAGACCTTTCAAATAATATATTACAAAACCCACCTTTCCATTTAAAAATTTTAGCGATGACGTCATCACGCGCACATAGATGACGTCAAAAATAAAAAGGTATACTTACGCATAGCCTGTTTAAAAATAAAAATCGACCTGTTTCAGGATTTTTTCTTAAAGTAGCCGGTTTACGAAATAACGAATTTATTCCTTTCATTTGCACCACACTGTACAAGTTTTTTTGTAGACCTTTTTAATGTGTACAAATAATTAGTACATTATTTTGATAAATCTCGTAGGGTTCAGCCTGCGTTTGCAATGTAAGCGGAAAAAAATGATAATTAACGACATCAAATTAGAAACCTCAAAAATAACAGTATTTCTCCACTACTTAATGGATGTTATTATACATATAAACCTTCCTCTTGAATCACTCTATCTAGTAAAAAAAAACGCATCAAAATCCGTTGCATAGTTTTAAAGATTTAAGCATGCAATGGGAAATAGGGACAGAAAAAGCGACTTTGTTTTATACTATGTATTGATGTTTCATCACAATTTTCTTTTTGAACGAATTCCTAACAAAAAACTGGTTAATCCTCTTATTGTCAAACGTATTTCCGTGGATAAATTTGACTCCTTTTCAAACATTCATGTTTTTACCAATTAGGTACGTAGCAACCAGCGAGACCACACTAAGTTGATTTTGATTAGTTGACATTAACTAAATCAGCAGAAACTCTTATAATTATATCTAAACATGAATTAGCTTGTACATTTGATTGCGTGGTTGGCAGCTCTGGTATCTACTTTTAAACTAAGCGTCGTTATAATGAATTAGTATGTAATATTTGTCATTCTGTTAATCAATGTGTTATACACTTTTGTATGCTGTCAATAGAACAGCATGTAGGGTAGCGATCAAAACGATCAATTTTGTTGGGTGTAGTACGTGTGATCGTGATGAGTATTTAAATGGAAATATTGCGGAAAGTAGTAAACTATTATTTTGAGATATCTCTCATAGGATTTATAAAATTTATATTGTACAAATTCTCCTTAATTTGATATATTCCTGTTTGCATACTTTCTAATTTTAAAAATTGTTTTATTGAAACTATTTCACGTTTTGATATTATTTAATTTATACAGTAAATGTCAGCAATATATTTGTGTAAATTTGATTGAATTATAATAGATAGATATAATCATTGGATTGCCTGTTAGCCTTTAGCGCTGCGACCTTTACAGATCATTTATCATCTCTTGGATAGGATTAGACCACCTTGTCTAGCCCTGTTCTCTTAATAAGACTTAATAGCCTTGGCAGTATCCACGTAACTTGAAGCAATCGGTTTCTCCTCTACCAATACTAGATACCGCGTTCTTGCAAGGCCTTCACATTGGCATATGACTTATATATATGATGAATTTAGCTTGTCGCTTGCCAGATGATTTTTTCCATTACTCTTGGGCCTTCTCTATTCTCCATTGATCAAAGGCTGCCTTTCTGAACGTGTCAGCAACTCCGCCGAATAGTTTCGGACCCATCTTTGAAATATTAATTTCCACTTGGGACAATTCGTCAGGCTTCGCATTGCATAAGTAGTGTCAGAGAATTCCGATTTTCGGCATGTGTCACGACCCTAATGCAGTCTGTGAGCTGTGAGCTTAATCGCATATAGAGCTGCTTGGCTGTCCGTAAATGTGCAAATGATAGACCTGGCGAAACGATCGCAGTAATTCGTTGCCTTTTTGATGAGAGAAAGATTATAATCTTGAATAATTATTCATCAAATCGATAATTGAAACTCTAATACATCTGTGGGTGAATTGGTTAGAGAGAGGCGTTATCGGCTCTAGTTAAAGGTTGCAGGTTCGAGTCCTGTCGGATACGACATTTTTTCAGTTTCTCCCTAATGTGATTTTTTTGTTTGTTTAAATTCTACAATTATAAATATACTGGTGCTATTTCAATATTGATTTTTCATATAGGTATTTATTAAAAAGAGTAAGGGAATATAAGTAGTCTATCGTAATATCAATAAAAGATAGATCTTATCCTAAACCGGTAACGTTTAATAATATTTCACAAAAAAAATTTAAAAATCTTTCTAGATAGTCGCTTTCACCAACATTGTCAATTTTTTCCACATTTCGTTTCAATTTTAATACCTGGAAATCCCGACGTTATATGAGAATTTTGTTACTCGCTAAGATTGTTTTCAAACGAAAACCACGTTAGTATGTCACGAGAAAACTGAAAAGCTACTCGAGACTCGCAAAAGAAGACTTGTACGAAAAACACGGCAAAAAGAAAAGTTAACCTAGCATGTCTTGTTACAAAATGTTTTTAGGAATGTAATGGTTTTAGAGGAGCTTTTACCACTCTACCGTGACGTAAAATAAGAAATAAGATTATCTTAATACTTTTTTCTTTTTAACTTTTCAAATTTACAGAGTAGCGCGAACGCTACGGACACCGTTTTTTATTTCCTTCTGTTTTCAGATAGTACAATTATCACAAAGAAAACATGATAATGAACATATTTTTAAAGATATATTTTTGTATAAAATATTTTTACGTTTAAAGTAATTCAAACAAGAAGATAAATAAAAAATAATTGCAATACTTAATACTAACCAGATTAGTCACATCTCAGTCAGTGATCACGTGCTTTACATTTTTAATTTCTAGAACCTGATTAATCAATACAAAATGTTAAACGGTTAAAATCAAAAATTTAAATAAAATTCCTCAAGTAACCAAATAAGTACCTATGGTATAAATTGCGGATGTAAATAGTAAAGTCCCCCTTTGTTAACTTTTTATTCAGAATAAAAGCTTAATAAAATTATATTACTTTTATTAGTTTTTAGTAAGTTTTAAATCAAATGTAGACTTATGAGTCACATTCCTTGATAGATGTTCCAAGAGCGCATCCCAACTCGTGCTCACTAATTCTTTAAAAGGTACATGAGTAAAGGTCTCTATAATCTGTATACCTAACTCGTGCTCGATTGAAAAATTTACCTGCCCTAATTACACTGCAATTTTATCTAAACTCCCAGATTTAATATAAAATTCCAAGGAACAGGTATGATTGATAAATTCCAATTCCATGTAAGTACCCCACATTGCACCACGTGGGTTATACTGCAACACAACACCTACACACACACACACACACACACCAAAGGAAGAAAACTGTTTAGGTACGTTCAAGCGCCATGGATGGCAAGAAGACACAAGAGCTACAGTTAAAGCAATCCAAGCTGGCCTACGTAATGGACATTATATACCACTTGTTTTTTGTTTATTGCGAGATAAAAAAGAAGACACCTGCATAAAATTATTTCGCAAATTAATTGAAAGAAGCAAGGATTAGATTTTGAAACTACTGCCTGAGCAAATAGTGATTGATTTTGAAATAGGCCTTTATAATTTTGCGCGGTTAATTTAGAGTAAAGCTAGATTGACAGGCTGCCGATTCCATTTAAGTCAAGCATGGTGGCGAAAAATTCAAAATTTGGGACTATCATCGGAGTATAAAAACAAACAAAGTTATATTGAAAAATGGCTGTGTTACTGGTATGGAATTATGTTTTTAGACCCTGAATTAGTTAGCGACTTCTTTGTTTTTGAACTTCTAAAAGAAAAGCCCAACGACCATAGATTGGGTGCATTTGCTAATTATTTAGTGGAAATTTATATATCGGAAGAGGCTCGTTTTCCTCCTAATATATGGGTGGAAGCACTTATGCATGTAAATCATTTCATAGTCATTTAAATAGTTCTTTTTACAATTCATTTGTTTTTGTTGAGGTATTATTAAAAATTCATAAATTGTCGCAGTGTAGATGAAAATAAAATTCTAAGGAATTCATTAAGAAAAAGCATGATTTCATAAAAAGAACAATTAATGATTTAACAAATAAACAAATTTTTTATGTGCAATAAATGTAATTAATAAGTTTTTTAATAGTTTTATTTCAAATACGTGACAACTGTATAGGTCTTGAATAATTAGGTATTAAGAAAAATAAAAAACCATGGACACGAGTTGGTGTATGAATTTTCTACCTGGATTTTGAACGAGCACGAGTTGGTCAGTGATTCTCGGGACCAGGTAATAACGAGCACGAGTTGGGAAACGCCGTGTTCCAATTCTCTAAATTCTAAATAATTATTTTTTCCAAATATGAAAGTGTGACGTGTAATAACCGGTCGTACTGCACCCTGATTAGGCTTATTGTGCAGGTAATCCACTCTAGAATCTTGGTACTTTGTAGAGGTCTAAAGGATGGGTTCCATATATTTGTGGACAAAATCTAGTCTTCAAAAATTGACTGTATCCTGCAATCCAGTCTCTTGCAATGGTATAGTATGTTTGAAACTGGTTTAGGTCCATGCAGAATAATCTGCAGCGTGGGTATCCATTAAACAGTTCCATGGTGTAGGTGTCCCCTGACAGTTGCATGGTCCGTATATGGGATCCTTTAATGACTTCTAGCTAAGTCCTGCTGATTTTGCTCAGTGTTTTAGTTCTTCTCAATACACTATGTGCTCACAGTATTGATTGGTTTTCTACGAATCCAGGCTTTAATGAAGTTCTGGAGCGTACTGGTATCTCTAAACCTGGTTCTCGACCGTAAATTATTGTGGCTATCCTTTTTTTTATCAGCCTGCTGTTTGCCTTATATTTTTCTATTCTTGACACCACTGGACACTTTAATGTTCCCCCAAAATATCGAGTAGTACTCGACAGATTTATAAGCCCTTAAATCACTTTCTCCAGCGCATTGTAAAATTGCATATACTTCTGCTCGAAATAAAGATGTATACCTATGTTTCTTCCAGAAGGACAAAATGTTTTATACTTTCGCCACTGCTGTAAAATCCTACTCTTAAACCACCATTAGCCTTAGACGCGTCTATGTACCAGATGTTAAACTAAAGCAATTGAATTTTGCCATTCCACAAGTTGATATATTTCTACCTTGTAATGTTTTTTTTGGCAAGTAATTGAGGACTATGAGGTCGGATTTTATCTCTCAGCTGTCTGTGATTCCTGGTTTTAGAGCCAAATTTGACGTAAGGTACTTAACGTATTCCACCACACTTGTTTACTGATACCATAAAAGTTTACAGGAAGTGGACCTAAGTTCCTTAAGTTTCTTAAGCTCCTTTTCCTGATAAATGTTACATACTTATATTTTGAGGGCTTATAATTAGTTCTGATGTCAAAAGTTACATTTTTTATAAGTTTATGACTCAGAAAGACATTTTCTGTGGTACTAATCTTTTATAATCAAATCATCAAAGCAGATGCTCACCTGCTGGTAAAGTTATCTTCTTTAAAACTTCCTCTTACATTATTAAACACCGGGAAAAATTCTATACCGTAGTTCATGTAGTTGTAGCGTTTGCGGTTGCATGGTATTAACTCTTATGAGTCAAATTTGGTTAACGTGCAGTCCATTTGATTAGGACACATATAGTCCAATTATTTACTTACTAGTACAATAGGGCATCAAATTTCTTAGAAAAGTATTAAATTTTCAATTTGTTTTTAGCTCTAGCTGCCATTTCCTTAATCTATGGTTCGTTAACCTGTAGGTATTCGCAAATAAGATTGTCTTAAAAAATATTTTTTTACCACAACTGTTCAAAACAAGTCATTTCGTCACGAAAACAAACACATTATAGTTCTTTGTAATTTTCTTAAGACGGTGTTAGTTAAAACATAGAATTTATAATTCTGTAGAGGATCTTTGAAGACTGATTTTTGACCGGCTTCGTTTGTTTTTGTTATACTAATGATGGATGAGAATTTTTCTAACAATTTTTGAAGATATTTTTGACAAGCGGAGTCATTGGGTAAGCATTCAATAAAACGTCTGTCAGCTTTAGTGCTTTAGTATAGATAAGAGTAGCTTACGTTTTTACGTATACCGTTTTTTATTAAAACTAAGTAAATAAATATTAAATGGTAAAAGATTAACGTCTATTCTAATAAAAACAAAAAAAAAGTCGGGATGGTTTTGCAAGATTTGATCAGTGAAGGTAGCTTTAAAATGATTTTTTACGTACAACTTTACCAACAATAATTACAATATTAAATAATAATATGATAATTGCATAGAGCACATAAAGACCTAGCAAACGATGTGCCACATTGTTTTGATTCCTTTTGCCCCTAAAGCTACCTAAGATTTTGTTTTTCTTACGCTCTGTATATTATTTAAGATTCACCTCTGAGTCTGGAATAACTTTATTTTGATTTTCTTTGGTTGTAAATGTTGAGTATATTTTTCTTATATTTCTTTTCCTAAGTAGATACGTGAATAAATTATTCAAAACTCTTCTTTAATATTCAAATAAGGAAAACATAAATTGGCTTTCCATCATCTTGTGAAAACCTAGCCAGCCATATCAGCGATATAGATATAAAACGGTCAGAGTCAGAGCCAAACCTCGGGTGCCGGTTTGGCATTCATTTTGAAAAATGTGCAACATCATGTGCATTTTATTTATACTTCAAACTGGATATTTATTTATTTTATGGAGAAATATCTTTCTGTTTATGATGGGAATAAATGCGAACAGGGTCCGATCGAATCCGCGATATTGTTGATAATTTCCCATTGCACAGATTTATCGTTTACGATACATAAAAATTTATTAGGTGGCATTTGTTCTGGGAAATGGGGCAACGGACTTTGTTTATTGTAAATACGGATGGGCCAAATTAATCATTATTATGTTTATGGCCTAATTTAATATTATTTACGACGGTTTCGGGCATAATGGACTCTATGGGGAATTGACAGTGATATAACAACCGAAAAATAATATTCTGCAGATAAATCAATCATTTTTAGATTTATCATATCCCACAGTATTTTTATAGTCTCTGCAATGAAATTTTCAGTCATAAGCTCATGAAAGTAGACGTTGCCAAGTTGGTACAAAATTCGACAATACATTTAAAACCGCTAACAACAGGTTAAATATCTTCCCGTTGAAAAACAACCTAGGTGTTCCAACATTCTAAAATTATTTTTTTAGTGTGTCTGATACAATTAGACTCGATTTGGACGGTTACAGTTAGTCGACGAAATAAAACAATGTACCGTCGAAATTTGTGCAGTAAGTCTATTAAAATGCAGTGTTTTGTCTTGAATTCGTCATAGTGTCAGGAAAATTTGTGACAATTTGTGATATGTGATAATTAAAAAATGCAGTTCTGCATATGCAACAACTACTAATTTTTACTTTATCTTAACTTTAACGTCATCTCCTAGATTTTTCTGTAAAACCTCTAAGTATTAAGTTGCAGCTTATTTAATGACAAAATTACAGGAAACTCGGCGATCCAACATTAAAAGTCGGTTTCCTGTGCAGAGGGTACCCCGGAGAACGCAGTCGATATTATATTTGTTCTTACAAACTAAAAAACCGTAACGAGTTTTACTGATTTCATGACAAAACTCCAGAAAACCACTTTATAAATCGGTTTTGCAGACATCAAGTATCCCGGAGATCGCTCTCGATGTTGTATTTGTTCTCAGCAACGTAAAAAACACCAGAGTAACTAAATTGAACAACACACATGTTCAAAATCTAGGGATATTTAAAAACTTAATTTATAAAATGGTTTAAAAGTACCTATTTTATGAAATAACTTGTGTAAGCATACGTGAGAAGAGGTAAATGAACGAATATATCAAAATGGCTCATTTTCATAAAAGGGTAAAAACAATTTAAAATGTATGCAAAAAAAATGGCCCTTGGTAAGCCAGGCGCATCAGTAGATTTATATTAATTAAATATATTAAAAGTATACGTTTTAGAAAAAAATGTTTTAGATAAAAGTTGTAGGTCTCTTTAAGACAAACAAAAAAGTCCCCTAACATTTTTTTGTACAGGGTGAAGTAAAAAAGTTACGAATTTTTTTCCATTTTGATTTGATGTCACGCCCAAACGGCCTTACCGATTTGGCCCATTAACGAACTCGACCGAGATTTTGGGACGATTGATTTTTGTACCAAATTTCATTTCGATCCGTTAAGAAATGCGACCGCTATCGTGTCCACAGATTTCGTTATATCGGAACTATACATACATACATACATACATACATACATACATACATACATACATACATACATACATATATATATATACATATATATATATATATATATATATATAAACTTTTGAACGGAAGGTGTTTTTGAGGTCAGGGGGGCCCAAAACGAAAAACTGTAGTGAAATTTTCCCGAAGTCGTGACCTGCGAACCAGCTGAATAGTAGATATAAATCTACTAAAAACGAAAGTTCATTAATGCATTTTTTTTAATTGAAAACAAAGACAAAAATATTTTAATAAGAAATGTGGCTTCCAAGTGCATTTTTAATAGCTCTACAGCGTCTTTTTATACATAAGGTTATTCAGATCTTCTTGGGAAATCGCCATCCAGCACTGTTGAAGAATTTAAAACAGCTGATTGCATACTTGAAATTGATTCTGACCTTGAAAAACTCTTCGCTGAAGCATATCGCACACATGCTTAATAGGATTGAGATCGGACGATTAAGCTGACCAGGGCAAAACTGGAATATTCTGCTCTTCCAAGAAATTTCTTGTCACCACGGCTGTATGTGGAGTAGCATTGCCATGCATCAAGATAAAATCAGGACCAATGTTTTGCGCACATGGAACAACTACAGCGCTCTGATGATAAAAAACGATCCAGCAGAACGAGCTCAGTTCTACTGCCAAGCGAAGTTCTTGCCCATACCATAATTGTGTCTCCTCTGTAGCTGTAAACCTCTTGTGTATGTTGCATTCGATTTCTTGCACCAGGTTCTCTCCTACGCGCACCCTTCGAGAATCTGAATACAAACCAAACCGAGATTTATTGTTAAAATGAACATTTTGCCATTGATTTTGCTCCCATATAACATCGATTCCCTCGATTTAAAAGTTGGTTCTTCTGTTAACTAAATTACCGTCACTCAACCTTCTGTAGATGATATGTCTGGAAACAAGTGCCACCAATAGAACCTTGACACACAAATCTAATCCCAATCTTTTGTTGCCATAAATCCAGGGTTTTATTACAATTTAACAAGTCGGATACAAACGCTGTTATGTTGTGTCCTCTTCTATCGCATGGGACGGTAGGTAGGGACCTCTCAGTCGCACAAAAATTTTTTAAAAATTAATTAAAAATATCCTTGACTGAAATTCGATAGGCAACTCATATGCAATATATTTTTTGATATATTAAATTACATAAAAAATATGTTTGGTCCATTAACCAGGTCGGTGAAGCTCGTCCTACATAGGGATCTTAGACTATGAGCTGCAGCCTAGAAACCATGAAGGTCGCCAACAATACAGTCGTGCACTATTGCAACTTAATACCCAAATCACGATTTTTACCTACAAATAATATAGTCGGATTTGTTAATAAGCGGAATTGCTATATCTGGGCATTACAAAACCCTCGTGTCATCCACTAGATACTTCTCGAGTCACAGTCTGGTGTGGTGTTTGGTATGGAGGTGTCATTGGACCTTACTTCTGTGAAAACGCTGCAGGTAATTTTCTTACTGTCACTGGCAAGCGCTACCATGATATGGTACAAAACTTTCTGGTTCATCAAATCCAACAATTTAACCTACAAAACATGTGGTTTCAGCATGACGGAGCAACTTGTCACACAGCTAGGGAAACAATAAATCTTCTGTGAATAATCATTCCGGGACATTTAATTTCTCGATTTGGTTATGCCATCAGACCACCACAGTCCGCGGATTTAACGGCTCCTGACTTTTTTATGGGGATTTTATAAAAGATGGGGTTTAAGCCTAATACTGTAGATCAGCTATTCCTTATGAAAACCTACAAAAAAATAATCGAAAATGTAGTCAGCTGCATTAAGTTTTGCGCGGCTTCTAGAGGCGGACATTTGTCCGATATTATTTGTCATCTTTAGTTTCAATAAAGTATAAAGATAAAAAAATTGAAGGAATTTTATTTCTAGTAAAAAATAATCAAGATAGAAATCAGTCAGTTACATATTGTCCACCTTGTATTATTTCTTGTTTAGAAAAAAGAACGTAAGCAACTTAAATTGAATTGTGAATTCTGTTATAATTATTAATATTCAAAACACAAAAATATTCAATACACTCAACTTTTTTCCATTAACCCAGTTGGGTTAAATAAAGACTAGTTTAAAAAGTTTTCAGTATAGTTATTTTACTCTCACATATTTGCCTTCAAAACTGGATAAATAATTTCAGAATCAACGAAACGTACATTGTTGGTGAATTGAATTGAACTAGCTGAAAATTGCACCTCAACTTATTCATTTGATCTTTTACTACGCGAAGCATTGATCCAACTAACTCTGCTTTTTAGCAAATTGAAAATTTAGTTTATACTTGTGAGTTTAAATTGAGTTTGAAATTTTTCAGTGTTTAATAGACCCAAATAATGGACAAAACTCTGGTCAATTAAAAATTTCAATTACTGATAGATGAATGGAAACAAGTGGAAGTTTATTTGCAAATGGGCTAAACTACTTGTGTGTAATTGATAGCAAAATATAAAATAGCACCGAGATTTTGTTTCATACTTAAGTTTTTAGTAGATATATTTATATTTGTACACTGTTTAGATTTATGCCTCATTATATTTATTATGAATGTATTGTTTTAAAGACATACATGTGATTGCCTATGTCAATTTTTTTTATTAAAGTGTTCTATGAGAAAAATAAGAGTAACTGCTTTGGTAAAAAATCAAGACTCTTTTGTAAAGAAATTATTAATTCATGGTTTTGAATTAAAACAAAAATAATCATCAATTGATTGGTTAGAATTAATAAAATATCACCCCTTTTTTAGACACAATAAATAAAATCATTAAGGAAACATTATTAAAACCGATTTACTTGTATTTCGAAGAGGTTTAAAAACAGATTGATTGGCGTAATAACTCGCACTAAATCAAGAATTGCTAACTACAACGAGAAAGTGTTGATAATTTTACTTACAGTACCACTCACGGCATATTTTTGAAGTACAACTATTACACTAAGTAATTCTCGCCGATATATGCACGGTAATAATAGTCTGGTGAAATTATTTTTAATACAAAACGTTTAGATAGTTTATTACAGTTACAGGTATATGATAATTTGGTTTTTGTTTTTATACAATTTACTGTACTTTACTTCATTCTGCCTATTGTGAACTATATTATTCTGTAAGTGTTATAGTATGTTATGTGTTAATTTCTAGTTCCATTATTAAATTTAATCTATAAAATATATGTATTTACTATAAATTCACATTTGCATGATTTTGTTTGTTAAGCTTTGTTTGGATTTTAAAATTGTACTCAACAATTCCATATAGTGAACGATAATTAAATTTATTCATTTAATAGCATTTACCTTAGGTTAAGTTTAACAGAGCCATAACAATTTTAAGTAATTATATTAATGTAGCTTTAACGATGCAACTCTATAACAAAACGAGTCAATTAAATGCGAACAAATAAACTTTAAGCCATAAATTCACAAGTGCTATTCGGAACTGCAATCGGTTTTTGCGCTTAGACGTAAATTTAAAAGTCCATCATGGAACTGATGAAAGAAAAATACACTTTTGCTAGAATTAATACGATTCTCTGTATGCTTTAGTCATTTCTCAAAACAAACGGAAAATGTTATAAACGGTATATTAATATCAAGTTGATACCAGAAAACGTTAACTGAGTCTACCATTTTGTTTTACATTTATCAAGAAAGATCTGCTTCAACATAAAGTATTTGTTTTTATAGGAAATTGTAATTAGTGCTTTCATACTTTTAGATTTTTTGTTTAATACACAATTTAAAAAAATATATTTCAATTCCATTAGTTTCCGTTTTAAAGTCTCTCTCTAGCTCTTAAGGCTGCTAGCGTCGTTATACCTACTAGCAGTAATCGATTTGAAAAAAAAAATATTTTTCAAAAATCGTTTGCTCTACTGGCAGCACTAATTAAGTACTAAATGGTGACGTCTTTAAATTCCATTAGTTTTCGTTTTAGAGTCTTCTTCTAGCACTCAAGACTGCTGGCCAAGACTGCTGGCGTCGTTATACCTATTAGCAGTAGTTGATTTGAAAAAAATAAAATAAAAATAAAATAAATTTTAAAAATCTTTTGCTGTACTGGCAGCACTAATTGAGCACTAAATAGTGACGTCTTTTAATTCCATTAGTTTCCGTTTCAGCGCGGTCACGAATGGTACACTGCTAGCTTAATGAAAAGTTAGCAGTATTCTCATTTTTAGTCCTCCTATCACAGCACCAAATATCTGTTATCAGCACTAAATTAGCACTAAATGAGCACTAAATTTTAAGGTATAATACGAGTGATTCTGCCGACTTGACCTTTCTAGCTTTACAGACGTCTTTTAGGACCCCGGAAAATTAAGGGCATATTTTATATTTTTCAGTCCGCTGGAAACTAATGTCAACCTTAAAAATCATAAAAAAGAGGCGTTTAAAAATTATAAACAATAATTTTTGCTGAGTACAGTCACAGTCGTTTCCGTTTTCGTTTTCACTTTCCAATACACTTTCAGTATCTCTATCGGCAACGCTGTTGCCTCTTTTCTTAATCTTCTGTCGTTTTTTTTTGTTTTATTGATTTTTTTAGTTGTAATAAATAGGGTTTTGATGTATGCACTGTTTGATTTTATTCATTCCTTTGTCTGTTTTGAAGTGGAGGCCATCGATGGTATCGGCACGATTATTTTTAGCGATACTAACAGTTTTGAACTTACCAGTGAATTGGTTGTGGGTGAAACAGAAATATTTTTCTGGTTCATTGCTGCGGAGGTTGATGAGAATGGAATCTTAGGTTGGTCATCGTAAGGTAATCGAAAGTCGCTATTGTTATCACATCCAGCTCTCGCAAGATTAACTGCCTGATTATAGTTTACTGCAATGTCATGTTTTTGTTGAATGGACATATGCCTGTTTTCTTAAACAACTAAGTAACTACTTTTAAAGTTGCTGCATTGGAATCAGCCTTGTTAACCAATTCAGAAAGGACCCTGCAGAATCCTTGTGGGAAATGGCTCTCGTCGGATTTTTCTGAAACTCTACAGGAAGATAGTTTTAAGTACGCATCAACTATCTGCCAGTGAATTCCCCGTCAGAATCTAAAAATTAACCGAAACAAAACAAACCACTGACAAAGAACAGACATATATTTGTTACCCCAATAACGCAATAAGTCATTATAATTGGTTATGACGTACCACTCTTTGTACACAGTTACTAAAAATAAAAACATACATCGGCATACTGGAAACTATCTTTTGACAGAGTTTCAAAAAATCCACCAGAAGCCATTTTCCATAAAGAATCTTCGCGGTTCTTTGATAAGTAGAAACTATTCTTTTAGCATAAGCTCTTAGCAAATTTTCGATTTCTTGAACGTATCATCAAAGTTTCGAGTGTGAGTAATATTAACATGACCATTTTGTGAATAGATAAAGCTGTATTCATCCTGATTTGTGAGCTCCAAATATAGATCCCGGTAATGCTCCATCTCTAGGTTCTCTTCAGAATTTAAGTTTATCTGGTTCTGGTCCTAAGACATTCTGGTGTAAACGGTATTGAAGGATTTCTTTTCAAAAAAGCCAGCCACTTTTTACCTGCTTCAACTTTGCTTGAAAGTTGTTAAAAAAGTTTTATTTTTAATGGGTAATAAAAAAGCTCGGAAGTTAGTAGCTTTCAAACCATAATATTTTTGCACCATTTTTAGGCAATATTTTGCAAGCTTACCTAACATCTCAGAACTGAATGAGGGTTTTAACATTTAAATTATTTATTTGATGCAAAATTTTTCTTGTAATATTTACTAATATCACTTTTTCTTATTATAATAAATAGACCATATAAATAAATATGATGTTTTGTGCTAACCCGTCACTGTATTTACATAGCTATTGACATTTGACCGTAGTGTTCGAACTTCAATAAGGCAGATTTCGAAGGAAGTCAAGAGGCATTCTCCGAAGGAAATGTGAGCTAACTTTTCATTTATCTGTATGATCAAAGTAGACTGTACCGGCGTGTGAAGTGGTGGTGTAATGGCTATCAACTTGTCTAATATATGCCAGAACATGCACTTACCCAGAAACTGAGAGCAGACAGAACAACCGTTTTGTCGTTTTTCATTTATCTCAAATTTGTTATCGTCAGCTGGAGTATTGTTATAGGGGCCCTGCTCGAAACAGTGTCGGAGTTTAACGGGATAACACATAATATTAAAGTTAATAAACTTTGGTGAATACTCCTTTAATATTGTTGTATAATACACATCCCATCGAGTATCTGCTGTGCTAAGACTCCAGAAGCACGGTCTTATTCTATTGATTTACTTCATGTCTTTGGTAGACACAAATATACTAAATGTATTTATTTATATTAAAATTTGGTTTTACTGTTAATTAGTAAAAGTTAACTCATCAAACTTTAACTTTAGTGAGTAACTCGATAGAAACTTTACTGGTCTATATTGTAATTAGAGAAAATTATTGTTAATACTCTTAATATATCGTGTCGCTTCTGTTTTCAAATAAATGTACATGGTTTTATTTCATTTAGACAATTACTGTTAGTTTACATTTATTTAACATTGTACTACTCTGCCATTATGACCCATTTTCGTACACCCTTTCTTAAGAATCAGAAGTAGCATATTTTGTTCAATGTCTAACTAACTTTTGTAATGTCTTTGGGAAATAAAAATATGATTTAGATGCGTTTATCTATATTGTCTTATTATTTGGTCATAATATCGACCAATCAAAGTATTAAATACTTGCTGACCCGGAGCAAACTGCGTATCGCCTAACAATTAGGTAATGACATTTTTTCATGTTCCGTTTGTTTAATTTTTACGACTTTTTTTGTTATTTGGAATTTCTTTGATCTTTTTACTGCTTTTGTCAATTTAATTAAATTTTTTGTTTATTTAAAGGGTTTTTACTTTTTTGTTCGTTGTATTTTGTAATTTTTACGCTTTTGTCCCTTTTTAGTTGTTTTTTAACATTTTTCTTTGACTTACAATTTTTGTTACATTGTTCGTTTTTTTTCATTTTTTTTTTTCAATTTTTATCAATTTTTTATTTATAAAGTATTATTACAGAAAACTGTAATATTGTCGTATTTATAAAGCGAGTTGCCAATAGATATCGCCGAATATTATTATTCTAACGCTTTAAGTTTTTTTGAAAAACATTTTCAAAGAAATTGACCGTTCAACTAAGAAAGCATGCTTTAAGCTCGCTGACGGATAACATATACCTTTTACTGACGAGGCGCAAATACGCCGAAACCGGTCTACAAGTTTTTCCCTTCTAACTGCAAACCAGAATGGTTGGTTTAAATTATCTATTAGATATGCCAACCCCGTTTGACTTTGAAGTGTAATCCAATATTCGTCGGGGCCTATAGCCCGGGAAGTAGTTGTTTCTTCTTAGTTGAACGGTCAATGTCTGAAAATATTTTTCAAAAACTTGTAAAGCGTTAGAATAATAATATTTTGCGATATCCAGTTTTTATTTATTTTTAATTATTTTTTAGTTTTAAACTTTTTTCTCATTTTTGCTCGTTTTTAATCTTTTTCTGTTTTTCATTATTTTTTTTTTCGATTATATAATTTTTTTGATTTACTAACTTTTTTTATTTTTTTTTTATTTTTTTTTGACAATTTTGAAAATTGTTCAACATTTTTTAACGATTTTTTACATTTCTTTATGAGTTTTGAGAGTTTTTAACCATTTTCATAATTTCCTTATATTTTTTACAATTTTTCACATTTTTCAAGATTTCTGTATAACTTTTCAACATTTTTTAAGCATTTCCAACATTATTTCAAGATGATCAAGAATTTATTATAATTTTCAACAATTTAAAACGTTTTTCAACATTTCTGTACGATTTTCGACATTTTTTCACCATTTTCAACAATTTCTTCAAGATGCCAACAATTTCTTACGATTTCAACGATTTTCACGATTTTAACATGTTTTCAAGATTTTTAATATAATTTTTCGTGATTTTTAACATTTAATCATTAGGAGTTTGAAAATAATTTTTTTTATAAAATTGGTGCCAATTTTTCACTCCTATTTGACTCCTTCAGGTTTAAAATCCCTTCTCATATTATAAAAATAAACATCTGTCCCAATTATACGTGTAATCGATCAGCGGTTACGGCTGTGCGTACGTTAGTGTTTTGAAGCTTGTATGACTTGAGATTTTTTTCTGCTGTTAAATTTATTTAGTGAAAATTTTATATAATGTTTAACACTTGAGATTCATTTAAACAATAATAGAGTTTCAAATAAAGATCATCACGAAAACGCTTTTTTAAGAAAGAAGCTTTGATATTTAATTTTAAATATTGGGAATAATGGAAGATTTTTCTAAAAACAAAAAAAAAACTAAGAAATATGAACGTTATTTTAAATTCCATTATTTACGACACGTCTATGTGTAATACAGTGATTACTTTTTAGAACGGAACTACTCTAGTTATGACTAAGAGCATAATAAACTCTAAATTGATGGCACAAGATGCTTAAAAATGTCTGGTAGATAAATTTTATGACATTATTGTTCCAGTTTGCCCATTAAGCATTCCTATACCTTCTTTTTTTAATATCTAGATAATAACGAACAAAGGCCAAAGTAATGAACTATTAAACACTAAGTGTACAGTAAAATAGAGAGTAATAAATTTATGTCAAAATTTTGTAATTATTGTAAAAGTAACAAATATTAATAGAATAGCTAATCGACTACATTATCGATCATAAGCATCTATTTATAACAACTTAATGAGATACCTACTTTACATTCTACATTCGAATTTTAATAAGAAATGTTGTAGTGGTATTTTTTAGAAAATTTATGAATAGGTACTTTAATAATTGAAGAGCCCACGGTGATTTAAGTTGGTAGTATTGAGGTCTAAATCACGGGCTACATATTACACGATAACTTCCAAGATATTTAACAATAAAAAATTATCATCCAGGGGAATAAATTGATAACAATTCTTTAGTTCGTTCTTGAGAAGCCGCCATGACCGCTTCTTATATTAGCTTGTTAGTATATTGGGGTTGTTGTTTTGATGATTTTGGATCAATGTATTGAACTAGGCTGGAGTCAGCATAAGACGTAGTGTTGTTAAATAGGATCAGGTTTTGTTGGTGTTAAAATGGAAAATGTGTGGAGTGACAAAGATACACAGTTTCAGTGTAACCCAACTTTTAAGCCTTTATGAGCGCTTCTTATAGATTGAACAGTGTTAGAATGCAGGGGTTGTTGTTTTGGGTCTATGTAAAGGGGTAGGCTGGAGTCACGTAAGTCACAGTGTTGGTAAATAGGATCAGGTTTTGTTGGTGTTAAAATGTTTTAAGTGTACAGTTTTAGTGTTACCCACCTTTAAACAGACAAAGACCTAAATATGGACTCATGAAAGAAGTAATTACGAAAAGTACCTTGTAAAGAAGAGAAACAAGTGAGTCTAGTAAATGTAAGGAAAAATGTTTTGAAGAAGTAACTGAACAAGATAGAGCAGTCTTAAGGTACATTAATTAAGGAGCCACAATGAGGTTAATCTGTATTTTACAGGTTTATTTAGCGTTCTGCCTATTCAGCGTCATAAAGTGAAAAACGAACTTGATCCCAATTTCAGTGACATTTCATGTACCTATTCCATCAAGGTCAAACGAAATGATAGCTTTGAGGCAGTTAAAGTAGGTATGCAAAAAGGCATTCATACTTATCAATGAAATTTCCAGAGAAAAAATGGACTATATTTTGAACGACAGAATAAAGACAAAATCATTCAAGGGTAGGGAAAGCCACTAGAGTAAGGAAATTTCAAACAAAACTAATTTTTCAGATGAACTGAACATTTCCAAAATGTTTAAGATGTTTCAGGAAGATAACGCTGGTTACGTTTGTAGCTTGGAGTCCTAACGCACAATGTTTAAAAATAGTTTGGGTTCCCTAGAACGGACACGTGCAGTATTTGCAATACATTTGCTGCACAAAAACGATTCTAAGACTGGCAGGGGAGAATGACCAAGTAAAAAATGTCTTACAAAGGTTGCGGGTTCAAGTCCTGCTTGATGCGTCATTTTTTTATTTAATATATTCTTCTTTGTATACTTTAGACAAAAATAGTTTAGTATTGTATATAAATATAGTGCGATAAAGTAGCCAAAATGGGCATATTTTTTTATTTACGACTAGTTGTACTCGCAACGTCGTTCGCGTGGCGTGTGATTGTTGTATAAAAATTTCTTACCCCACCCCATTTAAGGAATGGAAGAGAAATTTTTTACACCAGAAGTTAAGTTGAAAGAAGACAAATACATCTGTGAAAACCGCATTCGAATCGGATCAGTAGTTTTCATGTGATGCGCGCACAAACATACAGACAGACAGACAAAAAAATCTAACCACATTTTTGGGTTCTATTTCGATGTACCCGCGACTTCGTTCGCGTGGCGTATTGATTGTTGTATAAAAATTTCTTTCCTCACCCCGTTAAAGGGTTTAGGGGAGAAAGTTTTATACACCAGATGTTAAGTTGAAAGAAGACAAATACGTCTTTGAAAACCGCATTAGAATAGGATCGGTAGTTTTCATGTGATGCGCGCACAAACATATACATTTCTACAGTTTTATTATATGTATAGATGTATAGATTTAATTTTTAATATGCTTATTATCTACCTATATTTATAAAATAACTAAAATTTTATCTATGGATTTTAATTATTTAGTTTTAAATGTGTTTTCACTTTTCGCCATTATAAGTTTATTTTCTCCAAACAAATCAAAGGTTTCAGACACATCTCTATCTGAAATCATTAAAAAAGAACATATAGGAGACCTCGAGAATCCCATATTACCATTTTCCCCATTATTTCACCCATCTTCTAAAATAATTCACCGGGAGTGCCTTTCGCAGTATCTTCGGAAGCCATGAAGCGGCCTACATTTGTCTCTCGCCTAAGTTTGATTCGGAATGTAAATCGAAAGAATCCGATCGGAACAGAGAAATAAATTCTGAAAAGTCCATTTTCAATCTGTATTATCGAACATTAATAATATAGACAGCCAATAAGTTTGAAACATGTATTTCGACATATTTTTGTTTCGCGGATAGTTTAATTTTACTGAATCGGTTTAGCCATTTATCATAAAAATTAGAGAAAGAAAATTTTATGATATACCACAATCTAAACTTAATAATTTATTTTTTTAAACCATATTTTTTAGATATTCGATTTATAGTAATGTATTTACTGCAACTGTTTAAGATCAATTAAATACAAAAACCTAAATTTATATGATTATAAACTATTCATTAAAAGATGATACTCCTAAAAATGCTGATTGTCTTTATTTAGTATATTTAATAAAAACTTTTTAAAAAAATTACACCTTCTTCAAAAAAAATGCCCTAAAAAGCCAGAAATAAAATCTTTATTTCTTAAAAAAATTAGAAACAACAACACTCAATCCGTTCAAAAGATGAAATTCAAGGACGCGTGATCAGTGACTGGCCGGCGTAATCGTACGATGCCACGCCTTCTAAACTGAAATAACGAAGCACATTTTACACTGTACTCATACCAGAGACAATATAAACTGTAGGCATCGAGGGTGGGTACTTTTTTGTTGATCGGACTTTTTTGTAAATCGGACTTGTGACGTTGGTTGGAGAGAATAATATTCAAAGAGTGCGTGCCGTTCACGTGATCATTGCATCTTTTGAACGGCTCGACTATAGGCATCTGATTTCGATTTCCTTGAAGTCGGCTCCAATAGTTTATATTTTATATCTTTGTAAACGATTTGAGTTAGTAGAGGGTAGTAGAGGGTAATTTGCCATTGGAGCCGACTTCAAGGAAATCGAAATCAGATGCCCAGTTGTTTCTAATTTTTTAAGATATAAACATTTTATTTCTGGCTTTTTAGGGCATTTTTTTTTGAAGGAGGTTAATTTTTTTTTAAAAAAGTTTTTATTTTATCATTTTTAGTAGTTACTTGATGCATGTTGTACTATTTTCAAAACCTTCCAAATTTCGTGCAAGAGGTACTGAGTTCAATTCCCAGCAATCCCGACATGTACCAATGTGACTTTTTGGAGACATAAGTAAATTGTCTAACACCTAGAAACACGAGGCACATGGAAAACATCGTGATAAAACGTGGACTTAATTGTCTGCCGAGATTATTCTGTTAATTTTTGTAGTATTTCCTGGAATATCTTTTACATTGATGACCAGACCATAAACAAATTTCTATAGGACCAATGGGAAACTCTAATCTTTTGAATGCAAAAAGAATTTTTCAAGATATGGTCGAATTGATAACCTTCTCCTGTTTTGAAGTGGGTTAAAAAATATTTTAAAAAATACTGTTCAAATGTCAATGTGAAATTTGATCTAAGCAATTCACACAGCCAAATGATTGTAATTAACTTGAAAGCTTTTTAAAAGCTCTGAATAACTGAGTAACATATTAAGTAAAATGTGTGATTGTTCCATCCATACATATTTGAGGTATTTTACATAGAGCAGGTATATTGGTTTCACAAGGAAAACCATTGTTCACATAATATAGTTAGTTTTTACTTTTTGGTATCACCTCTGGCAGTACTTTTCTTAGAGCAGGTATATTGGTTTCACAAGGAAAACCATTGTTCACATATAGTTAGTTTTCACTTTTTGGTATCACCTCTGGTAGTACTTTTCTTCAACTTTTGAATAGCTTTCCAATACAAGCAAGATTATTTGTTGTTAAGATTTTTGGCAAATATTTTTTACAAAAATATAGAATTATTTTTAATTGTTTTTCTAGTATATTATCGTTTGCAGGCACTGGAAACAATTTGGCGATTCGATTTCTTTATATCACACTCATAGTTGTGATATAAAGGCGATAATCTAGGCACAAATAAGCAGACAGCGTTAGGGCAAGTCGGAATTCTCTTACACTGGACAGGACATTCAGGGATTCAAGGCAATGAGAAGACTGATAAATGAACCCGAGCGGGAGCTAATATCCCAATGATTGGCTAGAACTTTTCACCACTTTTTAACTTTTGATAATTAATTTTGTCTTCCTACTGTCACTTACTGATTTAACAAAATACACCCAAGAACTGTCTTGGAATAAATAATCACAATTCTTCATAATTATTTACCTTAATTAGTACCTCTTTGATTGCAGCAAGCGCAAAAGTACCCAGCAATAAAATATCTTGGTGCGAAAATTACCAAGGACCATCGTTTTTATTTGTGTTTTAGATAAAGACAATAACAAAGTATGTTACAATTCATAAATTTCACACAAAAATATATGACTTTTTAGGAAAATTTTTAAAATTTTAAAGAAACTATCAGGAATACCTACTCCTATCTTACCTAAGGTGGCATTTTGTTTAGCGACGAGGATGTAAGGGTCAACATCCTGTGTATTTTCAATCTAGATGTAAAAACAAAGCCAGGTGTGCGTATTAAAAAAACTGTTAATATTTTAAGAAGTATCGATTCTTTTAAAAGAAATCTAAAAAACATTAGAATAGAGCAATACGCTATTTCTTAAAAACACCATCTGATTATTGGAACGAAGTTCCTTTTCGGGCATTACGAGCAGTTACGACTGAGGCTAGAGGCTAACCGGAAAAAATTCAGACCAAAATATGTCACGACACGACACACGCATGTTTCTCTGTCTCTCTGTCTGTCTCTCTCTCTCTCTCATAGATAGATATATTACAATTAAAAAGACACTAATTTAAATTAAAAGAAAATGTACATTAAAAAGAAGTACCTATAATAGTATTATATTTTATTTCATCCTGTTTTTATAAATTAATAAATTCATAAACATTTTAAAAATAGTTCGTAACTTGACTAGTTAGGTACGTCAAATTACCTTAACTGTCAGTTACTGTCAAATATTTTAATTTTAAAATTTTGTATTAAATTGTTAATTCCTGTTTTAAATTAAATTGAAATAAAAAGTAATTCTAGGTAGATGTATGTCTTTTAAACCTCTGGTATTGTATAAATGGACACTTTTGTTAAAAGAAACGAACTGTTAAAAATATTCAGGTGATAATGGATTTACTATTTTCTATTTTGCTATGAAGAGTGTAGTGTCGCGACTTTGTTAAGTTTATACAGGTTTTTTGTAGCTAATAAATAATAAAATAATAGAAAATAATAACAATAATTTATAATGTATCCTGACAGTGTTTCTGCACAAGTTCCGGATATTGCTGATAGAGTTAGGTAAGTAGAGATTTTATACAGACAATAGTAAATGCTTATGTATGTATAAACACTCTGTTGTGTTTACAAATTACAATTCCTTTACTAATTAATCGAAAGAAACTTCATTCCATCCGGGTGTCCCTTGACACCTCTCACTTTTTTTACGAATTTACATTTTTTATGTTCTCTAGATGTTTTATATGTAGACGCTACATTCCAATATGGTACCAAGTTTTTCTACCAACTGTATACCATTCATGGGTACAAAAATGGCCAATATGTGCCTTTAGTGTTAAAATATTGCAATATGTGGAAATTTATTAAAGACAAATGTAGAGATCTTGGTCTTTCATTGGAACCAAAAGATGTAGGGTAGAGGGGGGCAGGTTCGGACACTGGGTACCTCTGGACATTTCATATTTACCGCTTCCCGGTTGTTCTAGATATCTGTAATTATACAATGTGGCAGCAATAGTAGTTTTAACGCAGTGTATTAAACGACGCGCTTCCAAACGGCCGATTTTGACAACAAAAGTGTTTTTGTTTTTAAGTACCATTAAAAGTAAGTATTTTACACATTACTCCTAAGGTGCTCAACTATTTGGGGTCATTATATTTATTTTTTTAAGACATGCATGTGATAAAGTAAACATTTGTACACAACATAACCTATATTTTAACCAGCAAAAACGTTCAGAAATAACGGTTAAGTTGTTGAAAAAAATTATTTTGACTGAGGGGTAGATCCGGACACTTTGATCGGGGCACATTCGGACACTGTCCGGAACTGCCTCAAGTATAAACAGAAATTAAATTTTTATTGTTTTTTTTGCCTAATGGCAATATTTTATTACAGAATGGTCAGAACTTACATAAGGAAAAAGCAGATGTCAGACGTGTTCGAAGAGACAATAAAAACTGCTCTTAAGGATGTTTTGTCTAAAAATATGTCATTACGGCAGGCCGCTGCTCGATTTGGCATTAAAAAATCTACACTCTACGATAGGCTTTTGAAAGCTAGAAATACGGACGAAAACTGCGATTCCGGGACCGAAATGAACGACAATAAATTGAATAAGTCCGGATTGTCCAAATATGCGACCCGCCAAGTGTTTTCGGCAACAGAGGAGCTTGAACTTGAAATATATCTTAAGCAATCGTCCCAAATTTTGCATGGGTTGACTTAAATTGCTACTCGTAAATTGGCTTATGAATATGCAGTTAAACTAAACAAAAAGTTTCCTGAAAAATGGCATGAGAAACGACAGGCGGGCATTGAATGGATGAAATGTTTTATGAAACGGCACCCAAGACTCTCCCTTAGGAAGCCTGAAAACACAAGCTTTGGCAGAGCACCAGCTTTCAATAAACACAATGTGGACACCTTTTTTAATAACTACGCCGATGTGTTCAAGAAATATAAATTTAACCTAAGTCGTATTTGGAATACTGATGAGACTGGCATTTCCACTGTGTTACAAGCACCAAAAGTTACCGCTGAAACCGGAAAAAGAGTTGTGGGTCAATGTGTCTCTGCAGAAAAAGGCACCCTAGTCACTTTCTGCGGTGTTAATTTAGCAACCGGTTCTGCACTTCCTCCTATGTTTATATATCCTCAAGTAAGAATGAAGGACCATTTTTTGCATGGCTCTGTACCTGGATCTATAGGTTACGGTACAAAATCAGGGTGGATGACCGCACCAGTTTTCGTTAAACTATTGGAACATATAAAAAAATATACGCATAGTTCCCCAACAGACCCTATCTTGCTGTTAATGGACAACCACGAAACACATGTATCAGTGGATGCTTTCAACTACGCCCGTAACAACGGGATCGTTTTGCTGTCATTCCCACTCCACTGCACGCATAAAATGCAACCTCTTGATAAAGCTGTTTATGGACCGTTCAAGCAAAAACTGAAAACATCTTTTAATGATTATATATTAAGCAATCCGGGAAAGCCCATAACAATTTATAAAATTGCCAGACTAACAGCTAAACCGTTCTTGCAATCTTTCACGCCAAAAAATATCATTAGCAGTTTCGCAAGCACTGGATTGTGGCCCATAAATCGGCTCATTTTTACTGAAGAAGACTTTTCTGGAGCATATGTGACAGACAGACCAATGTCCGATCACCAAGAAAACGAAGCGACTGATTTAAACATCAGTTCTAATCTAGACTTGGATTCCACAAAACATAATGATTTAACACCTGAATTAAGTCAGCCTTCTACATCTAGAGTGTCAAAGAATTTCCTAGTCACTGATGGCGATGATCGAGTAATCGCAGAGGCTCATACTACTTTTGACGTAACGGCGATGGCGCAATTGCTTTTAAAAGAAATTGTCGATGCTGCCACTAAACGTTCCGCCAACATAATTTCCGTGGTAATTATAAAGCCTGCAGACATTAAGCCATTTCCGAAAGCAGGTGACAGAAAAACCAATAGAAAGTCTCGGCTAGGCAAATCAAGGATTTACACGACATCATCTGAAAACAAGAGAGTCGAAGAATTAGAGCAGACTAGGCGAATGAGAGCAAACACAAAAGGAATCAAGAGGAAGCTGCCATTAGAAATGGAGATTCCTGGATCCAAAAGAATTGTAAAGGGTGCAATCAAGAATAAGAAAAAATCGAAGTCTCGTAGAAAGACCAAACATTTCACTGACAGTTCATCTTCTGATTCGGATGGAAAAGAACTGAAATCCATGACCAGAAAAAACAAATTTACCATTAGCTCTTCTGATTCAGACATCGATGTGACATCAGATCACGACGGCTTTGACAAGCTCATAGGTAATTAAACAAACTGTATTTTGCTTGATGTTATTTTACTAATATGTTGTGTATTCTAGAGAATAACCAAATATTGCTGGATGATTTTGTTTTAGTTAGATTTCCAACAAAGAAAAATGTTTCACTGCGTCGGCCAAGTGATTGAACTGTCGGAAGAGTTTGGCGAATATGTTGTTAAGTTCTTACGGCATTCCAAGGGCTATTTCAAGTTTCCTCCTGCAGAAGACATTTCAGCCGTTTCTCGAGCTGACATTGAGTCAAAATTACCTAAACCTACAACCACTGCGGCGACACCCCGATTGGCGAGTTTTTTTAAGTTCAACATTAACTTTGATGTTTTGAATTTAAAATAATATTACATAATTAAAAAACCAATTAAATACTGGTATTTTAGCATTATTCTACTCCCCATATTTCAATGTCCGAAACTACCCCAGGTATGTCCGCAACAGCCCCCTTGTGGGGTTCATTCGCACAAATTACACTTAATTTTTGTTTGTATTTTTTAATGAAAACTCGGTTATAATCAACCAACATAGCTTCACAAGCAGTCCGCAATATGTCACTCTAGGTACTGACATACTTGTTTTGCCTAACACTTCACATCTTTGGATTGTACAGGCGATTAGCCAAAAATGTCCGAACCTGCCTCCCTCTACCCTATATGCAGACTTCGAAAAATCAATGCATATTGCACTGAGAGAAATATTTTTGCTAATAAAAGTAAGAGGCTGTTTATTTCATATAAAACAATCATGGTACCGTACGATCCATAAGTTAGGTTTATCTAATTTGCTACGTAGAACTTATGGAATTTGCTGATTATCTAGTCGATAATTATATAGGAGAACAGTGTAGTTTCAGTCCACATATGTGGGCTGCTTTTTCGGCTAGTGCAACTCGCACGACAAATGCTTGTGAAAGTTTTCATTCTCATTTTAAAAGTAATGTTTATTTAATGCTTATATGTACATAGTGTAACGGGATAACCGTAAAGGAAGGGACCTTAATTTGAAGGATTGTTGTTGACAGTTGATTTTTAGAAGTTTGTAAAAAAATCAACTGACCATTTTAAATAATGTTTCTAGAAAATTCTAGAAACTTCTAAACACACTGACTTGATTAAATAATGTTGTATATAAGGGGATGCATGGGCAGTTAACGTCAGTTCGAGTTAAGTGTTCACAAGAGTTCATTGTATTGTCAAGTAGTTAGACGTTATCCAGCAGAGTTCGGTGTATCTTAACAATTTTGTAAATAAATTGTGTAAAAAGCCCCCATACGTGTTTCAAATTGGTGTCAGGTGTGGGGTGAAGATACAAGAATGCCTGGAAAAAAGATAAATGAACTATTGGTGGCTGAGCTCAGAAGAGAGCTTGAAGAATTAGAGTTGGAAACTACTGGAAGCAAATCCGTATTGTTGAGAAGGCTCCGTGAGTACTACGTAAATAATAATTTGGACCCTGACGCTGTGGAGTTCGAAGACCCAGTTCAAAAAGCAAATTCTGAACTAACTCAACAACTTTCCCGGTTGCAAGAAGAACAAACTCAACAACTTTCCCGGTTGCAAGAAGAACAAACTCAACAACTTTCCCGGCTGCAAGAAGACCAAGCTCAACAACTTTCCCGGCTGCAAGAGGAGCTATCAGGACGCATGACGAGCCAGCAAGAGAAGCTATCCAGTCAGATGAAGAGCCAGCAAGAGGAGCTATCCAGTCAGATGAAGAGCCAGCGTGAAGATATGTCCCAGCTGTCACAACGAATGACGAACCAACAAGAGGTGCTATCCAGTCAGATGAAGAGCCAACAAGAGGAGCTATCACAACGGATGTCTACCCTATCAGATGAGTTATCCAGTTCGTTCTCCCAGCAAATATCACATCTTCGTGACGAGCAGAATCAGCAAGTAGCCTACTTGAATCAGCAAGTAGACAACTTAAATCAGCAAGTGGACAACATGAATCAGCAAGTGACCAACATACGAGACGAACAAAATCAGCAAGTTGCCAACTTGCGAGACGAGATCAACCAGCAAATGCAGTCCGAAATAAGGAAGCTTCAACAAGAACAGGAAGCTAGCCGCCGAAACCAAACCATCCACCACGGCGACGGGGATGCAAGAAGGATGAAAACCTGCCACCCACGCAGACGTCGAACGACAAAGAAGCGAGGAGACGACCCATGTACGAACGACGATGAAACCCCCGACCTTCGACGGGAAGACTTCCTAAAACAATTCGACGCAGCGGCCAGAGCTAATGGATGGTCATCCCAGGAGAAAGCATTGTCCCTAACCGTAGCTCTGCGAGGCGAAGCTTTAGACGTCTTGCAATCATTGACACCGGATGAAGCTGACAACTTCGAGTTATTGGTGAATCGTCTAGAGATGCGTTATGATCAAACTCATCTACAACCGGTGTACCGAATGCAGTTAAAGAGCCGAAAACAGAAAAATGGAGAAACTATCCAGGAATTTGAAGCGGATGTAGCAAGAATGGTACGACTTGCGTATTCAAATGCAGCGGAGGATTTCCTGGAGTGCCTAGCAGTCCAAACCTTCACCGATGGTCTTCGAGACGTCGAGTTGCAGCGCGCTGTACGGTTGGCGCGGCCGAAGACTCTTGTGGACGCCTTGACCATTGCCCTGGAGTTTAAGGCGGCGACGGAGGCCTCACGTGGAGTTGCTCGACTAAGGGAAGTCACCGGTAACTACGACTATGCCGTTCATTCCGTTAGCGACGTTGAAGCGGTAGTAGAGAGATTAATGAAGTTATCTCCAAAAAGAAGGCGCCAAGTGAGATGCTGGAACTGCGGAGAACTAGGCCATATAAGAAATACTTGCCCCCATTGTACCCGTATGGAGCAGAACGAGGAAAAACTTGCCTTAGTTAAGGTTGTGCCAGAAGACGAGAGCTCTATGCTGGAGGAGCAACAAGAAAACGATCGCGTTCTGAGAAAGATTAGGGAGTGGAAGAGAATGGACCGTCGTCCGTTGTGGAGAGAGATATCCTTATCCTCTCCTGCTTTAAAAGCATACTGGTCCCAATGGAACTCTTTAATTTTGGACGGAGGGCTCGTTAAAAGACTTGTAGAAAATTCCGAGGGCACAGAAACAAGGAAACAAATAGTGGTCCCAAAAAATGCTGTACCGGAAATTTTAAAACAGATGCATAATGATAGTTCTGGAGGACATCTGGGTATCACGAAAACGCTGCAAAAGATCCAAAATAGATTTTACTGGGTAAATTGCACTAATGATGTCAAAGATTGGTGTCGTAAATGCACTACATGTGCTGCCAGTAACGGTCCGCACCGAAAACCGAAGGCGGAAATGCAGCAATACCTGGTTGGAAGTCCTTTTGAAAGAATCGCAGTAGATGTATTGGGGCCACTTCCACAGACCGATGTAGGAAACAAGTACATCTTTGTTGTAATGGACTACTTCACTAAATGGGTTGAAGCATATGCAGTTCCCAATCAGGAAGCTACCACTTTAGCAGATATATTGGTTGAAGAATTCGTAAGCCGATTTGGGGTACCATTAGAATTACATTCAGACCAAGGAAGAAATTTTGAGAGCAAGCTGTTTCAAGAAGTTTGCCAAAGATTAGGCATCCACAAAACGAGAACCACAGCGATGCACCCTCAGTCTGATGGAATGGTGGAACGAATGAACCGGACTATAACCAACTATCAACGAATCAACTGGCCAAACGCCTGCGAAGGTCCTGTTCGGTAGAAAAATGAGGCTACCATGTGACTTGGTGTTTGGTTGTAAACCTGGTGAAGAAATGGCACGTGGACAATATGTCGCCGACCTTCAGAATCGAATGGAAAATATACACAACCTGGTGCGTGGAAAACTACAATTATCTAGTGATCGGATGAAGAGGTACTATGACACACGGACAATGGAAAAGAGTTACCAAGTTGGAGATTTAGTCTGGCTCTATAACCCCTGACGGCGTCGAGGTATTTGTCCCAAATTACAAAAGAACTGGGAAGGTCCTTACACCATCAAGAAGAAGATTAACGATGTCATTTATCGGATCGTGAAAATTCCCAGAGGGAAACCCGTCGTGGTCCATCATGATCGTTTGGCGCCTTACCAGGGAAACCACAGTGGAGATGCGCAGCAACTCCAAGAAGATGGTTTGGCTGGCTCAAGGAGTGTGCGGGATTTCGATGTAGGAAATAACATTCCAGGAGGAATGAATCTAAGGAGGGGGCAGTGTAACGGGATAACCGTAAAGGAAGGGACCTTAATTTGAAAGATTGTTGTTGACAGTTGATTTTTAGAAGTTTGTAAAAAAATCAACTGGCCATTTTAAATAATGTTTTTAGAAAATTCTAGAAACTTCTAAACACACTGACTAGATTAAATAATGTTGTATATAAGGGGATGCATGGGCAAATAAATTGTGTAAAAAGCCCCCATACGTGTTTCAATATTTTATACGTATGTACCTATAAGGTAAATAAACTGCATTTTGCAGGTATTTTTTAATTTTTAACAGCAGTGTAGATTGGATTTTTATGGAATTTATCATATACGAACCAACTTAGTTTTGAAGTATCGATATTGTAGCATAATTGGGTATGTAAAATACTTTTATTAAATTAATTTATAGTAATTAAGTAGACTTATTAAATGTGCATTCATGCTTAGAACTAGAGCAATATTTTCCACCTAATTAAGCAATGCGGAATTTTCGTTAGTGCACCGACGTTTCCTGAAACTAACTAACACGATGAAAACAGAGTCATGTTTGTCGATGCCGAGAAATTATTGATTACCACAAGAAAAGCATTGTTTTCCATATATCACAGAATATTTGGATGAAATTGCCATTCTCTTCCTGATGCGTCTCCCTACACCCCTCTTTTGCGATATAATTACAAGACAGTAGGGCGTGGATAGTAATAAATCAAAATCAAGTAATTTTGATTTGATGAATTTCATGACTCATCACGTTTGTAATGAATTAAGCACTACTTGTATCCGTATTTGAGAACATATCAAGATTGATTGTGTATTGAGCCTCTCTCTTAACCATTAACTTGGGTAAATATCATAGGGGGTGGGTGTTTATGCACTTAAAATTAATCAACAACAACTTATACGTTCAAAACAGGCCTTGAATTTATTAAAATTATAATTTCAACTGAGTTTATCACAAAAAATTAAGATAATGCAATTAATAGTGTAGTAGAAAATTGAGTTCTAGTGAATTTGTATAAAAGCAAATTGGAGATATAGAGTGGGAATAAACGGATTAAAAGGTATCGTGTTTATTATCTGTTTTTACAATGTCCACGTCGACGTTTACTCTTTTACCAAAGCAACCGATTTTATAATTTTTCCTGTTTTGTTTGCTTCCCGAAATCGAGTTTTCTCTAATTGGCTAAACGTCGGATTAAATGGAATCAACCAAATTAGATATTTGAACAGTGTTTGTAAAAATAGTTGATTGGTTGATTAAACGAAATTGATATGGAACGATTCCCGCTGTAAATTCTATTGCACATTTTTTATTGCTTGTCTTTATCCTTGTATCTACTTTGTTAACTGACCCGTAACGTAATACAAAACCAAATTAAAAATTGGAAATTGCTATTTTTCTAGGTAGCGAATTGCATTTGGATTTTATATGTAGAATTCACAGCTGAAACGAATTAGTAAAAAAAACGAATTTTTGCGTTATTGCTAATGATACAAGCTAGGACAAATTTAAATGAAAGATTGAATTTAATAGGTACCAGTTTTATCCATCGGTATTTTTAACTTTTAAACCAATTTTAATTTAGTTTACTTGTATTAAAAAATATTTACAATATATTTGATTCATCTAAGAGAGTAATTCATTTTCATAAAGTTATTGTTTAAAAAGAAATATCACTACTGAATATACAAAAATTCCAACATCCCTCATCAGACAACATATTAATCAATATGCAGAAGAAAGGGTTGGAGACTATCAACAAGGATTTAGAGAAGATCGACGACAGATACACATAATTACGCTAACATTCGAGAAATGTTAGCGTAATTATGCATAACATATACACTCTCTTCATAAACTTCGACAGGTCTTTGACTCCATTCAAAGAAATAAATTGTTAAAAGAAATGGATAATCTAAATATACCTGCAAAGCTAATAAGACTTACAAAAATGACTATAACCAGATCCGGAGCAAAAATAAAAACAGAAAAAGACACCACAAACACAATCGCAGTAGAAACAGTGGTGGTACAAGGAGATGCATTGTCAACAACTCTCTTCAACATATAGCGTTAGAAGGAAGCAGTAATCAGCGGGATCAAATGAACTTTAGTCTACTCTTCGACACAACTATTAGCATATGCAGACGACATAGTACTTATGGGAAGAGACAAGGTAAGTGTGAAAAAAACTTTAAAGCAAAATACTTAATATGCATTTAAAAAGATAATAACAAAATAAAAGGTAAGTATCAAAATAAGAAATTACACTTTTAAAAATTTTCAACAATTTAAATACAGTAAATAGAACAAATGAGAGAAGTTACAAAATAACGGAACGAATGATAGCATAATAATAACGTATTGGAGATACCATAACCTAATAAAAGACAACAACCTATGTAGAAATACAAAGCTGAAAGTATACAAAGTTACAATCAATCCGCAGCTGAGACAATGTGCCTCACAAGTAAAGACGAAAAATGACTAAGGAAGATCATAAGGAGAATCGCGGGCCCAATAAAAATGGAAAACAGGGAAATGCGAAGTAGAATAAAACATTAAATTAGAGAAACAATAATAGGAGAAGACATTGTCAGATTTATTAAAGCGGAAAGACTGAAATGGAGAGGAGAAGAAAAATCGACGTCCTGATCAAAAGTCATTAAATGGAAACCAGAGAAAGACAGACCGAAAGAAAGATGGTAGGACTGGTCAAAGAGATATTAAAGTTATGAAAGTGAGAAACTGGTGGGAAATATGCACAAATAGAAAAGAGTGGGAGAAAATGGTAGAGAAAGCATAGTCGCATAATAATTTGAACCATGAAAAATGCGGATTTATTCACCGCGTTAACTGAATCAAATAGCTCTATGCAGAAGAGCGACAAACATCCTACTAGAGAATAAAACGCCTTGATGATGATGATGATTGTTTAAAAGATGTAATGCCAATGTTATACTTATTAAAATATATAAATTTTGTTAATTTACAATAAACTTAAATCTTTGCAAGAAATTCTGTTTACATCGCCTTCTGTAGTTTTCAGTAATATCGTTATAAAATTAGTTAATACTCGGTTATTTTTGCGCTTGCAGAAAACGAATATAACATTGAAAGTGATCTCCGGAGCACGTGGTGGCCAGGATACTTGCAGTTTACGTCGTCTCCTGGAGTTTCCATTAATATCGTTAAACAATTAGTCAAAATTTAATATTAGGAGGTTTTTGGGATCGCTAAGAACGTATATAATATCGAAAAAGATCTACAGAGTATCTAGTGCTTAGCACTGCAACCTTCACGTCATTTCCCAGTTTAAGCGAATATATTTCCAAATTTCATTCAATATAAAAAAAATTAATTTAGTGCAAAAATCCTCGAATTTTGACCGATATTACCAAACTTCAAGGAGACAAGGTAAACAGTAAGTGTTCTGGGCACCAGATACTCCGTAGATTACTTTTAACTTTATATTTGTTTTCAGCAAGCCCAAAAACCTCCAAGTATGAAATTTTGATTTACTGTATAACGATATTACCAAAAAAATATAGGCGACGACGTAAACAGTAGGTATCCTGAACACCAGGTACTCAGGAGATCATTTTTAGTGTAAATTCGTTCTCAGCGAACCTTAAAAATCTCCGAATATAAAAATTGAACTCACTTCCACCAATGTATAACAATAAGTTACTTTTAAAATGCTCTTTAAACACGCGTTTTTTGTATGCACAAATGCCAATATTACATGATCGCATAAAATCACAAAGTTTGTTAATGCCCTCACAAATCGAATACGAAAAGAATCATTAACATCTGTCTTTCCGTTTAAATTTCGTAGGTAAGACAGATTTTAGTGCTTAATTGCCTCGACTTATATCTTAATTTATTGATTTATTATAAAAAGTTATACTATAATTCAGTATTTAATCTATAATAAGTATATTAATGAAAATAAACCAAAACTATATTAAATTATTCAAACTGTTACGCCCGATTTCACTTACATGGATAGTTATCTGTTTACAATGGTCAAGATTAAAATTTTGAGCGATTATCTAGACTAGTCTGTATGTCCAAGTTTAACCATTTCTTCGGTCTATATTTAAGTTAATGAACACTTTAGGCATGCAGTTATAATGAGGAGCGCGTATAATTAGTAAGCGTGGCTAGCTAATAATTATCACCCCTGTTAGTGATTGGCTGATTGACCTGCTCGAAATCCTGTAATTACAGGTGATTCCCAGTGACCTATCTACGTCGTATGGTCAAGTAAATTTAAGGTAAATCTGCCGTAAGCTAATAGCCTTTATTAAGGGAATTTGTCGTTTCAGAATGTATGTTTATGTAAACATGATTAAAATTTATTAGCTATTGATTAATACGTCTAATCGGAGGTCCAATATGCGCTTTAGAGATATTTTAATAAGTATTTTCCTAATACGTAAGAGATCAAATACGATTTTTAGATAAAAATGCTACCCTAATTAACATATTTCCGAAAATTAACAAATTTTAAGGTACCATACAGGCAGTCAAATCTTGCGGGCTATGGTACAGTTCCACCTTTTTGTAGCCATCTTTGTCCAGATCCGTCTATTTTTTTGCTTTGTAGCAAAGAAATATTAAGAATCACCCAAATTAAATTACCATACGCAGATTGGTACAATTAAACCTAATAAGCGGTCTCTCAAAATACCCAAAATGTTCAATGAAAAACATACTTGATGTCTGAATATGCAAACTGTTTAATTAAATACTCTATTTTGTGTAAATCCTTTGTTATCAGTAAAAAGAAAATTTGCTATAAAATTGGCGTTAGTAATAAAAAATAGTGTGGATTTAAAGTAAAAGTTTTCTTTTCTTTAATATTATATAAGAGCATGCACTCTTTGGACATTGTAATAGTAAAGCGCAGTCTATACTCTATATTAGGGGAGTCCAAATTTCTACCTTCGCTAGGAAACTAGTTTGTAATTTCTTCTCTAATCGTGCTAAAATTGCTTCTTCTGCCTCAAGGACATACACCTTCTTTGGTCACTCGAAATTTGGAGATTGTTTTTTACATGTATTACGAAATCTTTGGCGCAGTCTAGAACACACAATAACTATTAAACTGTTTAATGAATACCGTACTTCACAGATAATTCTGTAAACCAGAAGAGACCTAATTCTTACCTCTGCTGATATTCATTTAAAACTACTGTTCTGCATTCTCCACAAGGTTTCATTAATTTTTCTTCTAGATGATTTGGTGGTTTAAAAGCTTGCACTCATTGGATATGGTACTCGTAAAGCTACTGCTCTTGAAGGATTCTCCAAACCAGAGGAGTCTCAATTTCTACCTTCGCTGAAATTCACCGCAAATCAGTTACTGTATTTTTTTCTAATCGTGCTTAAATTGCTTCTTGTGCATTAAGTACATATACCTTCCTTGGTCTTCCAAAATTGGGAGATTGTTTCCCGAATGTACCGGTATTACACAATTTTACAGCTGTAACAATCAGAAGTAGTGTTTTTCTCTCGTGTTTTCAAGAATGATAATTTTAGAGAATAAAAAACGAGAGAACCGAAAAAATAATGTTACAAACCAATCAAGACCTGTCGCCCAGGAAGTAAACGAGACAGACGGGCAGTTCTTAGAACCTGAGAATGTTCGATTGACTTCGATGCTAGAAATGTAATGTTAGCGACGTTCTAGAAATGTAACGTTGGCTACGTTCTAGAAGGATTTAATGGTATATAAAAAGGGCCGCTTCAGACGAAAGAATTAATTGTATTTGTAATAGCTGGCGATATAGTGCGATTGTTGTACGAGATATTTTAAAGACGTTATTTAGTAGTTGTGTTTGTATTAAAGTTGTGTAATTTAGTTTAAGAAAATTGTTATTTGGTTGTGTTTACCAATAAATTGTTAAGTTTGTCTGCTGTTATCACGTATCCCGAACCTACGAAGGAAAAATTATAACAATAATACAAAAACACAGAACCCTCGCTCTCTCAGCCACGTTAATTTATTGTTATATGTTTATTAAGACATTTCTGCACATTTTTTTTCAATACTACCTCCACCGATTCATTTTGTAACACCCAGTATAAACTATATCATGAACCTTAGTAAATACAAGTATATCTAAAGAACTTCGTATCGTTAATGATCATATTATATATTCCGAATAAATCTGCGATAAGCTATATCTAAAGTGGATACCAATGAGTCATTAATCCATTTTTAAAATCTGTTAAAAAAACTAACTTTAATTAGACATTCTAGTATAAATTTTTTATCTTCATAAAAAAATAAATACAACGTTAAATGGGTCAGGCGTGTACCAACTCTCAAACACATGACGATGACATTGAGCTTTTCAATAACCCTTACGTAAAACTGTCTCCATCTTGATATTGTCTGGATCATACAGAGAAAGGAAATAAAACAAGAGTAGCGACTGTTACTCCTGACAAGTAACGTTTGAAGACGGATGACGCGATAGTAAGCATTCTGGCGTCTCTGTTAAGACTCTCTTTGGTCATTCGGAAACAGTGTCGGAACTTTACGGCACAAAAAAAATTTTAATAAGAAAAACATTAATTACTCTCTATAGCACGGGAAAAGATCTAAAAAGTATTATATTTAAATCAAACCAAACTTCTTAAAATTCCTGTTATCATATTTTAGAAAGTTTTTGAAGTAAAACTTCTTTAGCGACACTAGGAGTAAAACAGTTATTCTAACGGACGTGACGTCATTCTAATAACAGAAACCGGAAACAAAACCTAATACAAAATACCTAACACGATTCTGCATGGGCGCCGGCAGCAGGGTGCAAGAGGGTGCGCTTGCACCCCCCTGCTATGAAAGAAAATACCTGAATTTACCAGAAAATTATATATTTTTTTATTAAATTATTGTTTGAATAAAAACTAAAGGCGTAGCGGTTGCTGTCCAAATCATTCTACATTCTATATATATTAGATCGTAATAGTGTGTAGATGCACATGCACCTCCCTGAAAATAATCCTGGCGGCGCTCATGCGATTCTGCCTACTATATTAAATAAAATTAAATCTGTAATTGTATGAATTGACAGCTTTTCATTTTGTCAACCAAAATACATTGCTGGTAAATAGTTTTTCGTGTATAAAGTGTTTGTATTAAATATGAATAAACAAAGTGGATTTATTAATGAAGAAAGTGATGAAAAAATATTGAATGAAAATAGTGAGTACCTATACTCTATATGCATACATTTTATTTTTCGTGTGTAATTACACTATTTATACCTAATTATTTATACTATACCTATTATTTATACCTAGCTATTTTCGTTTTATAGACTTAAAGAGCTAAAAAGAAAAAGAAATTGTGAACGTCAAAGGGCATATTATAAGCGCCAGAAAGATTTGAAGAAAAATGACAAAACTGAAAAAAGGACGAGACAGCGACATTCATTATGATTTGATTAAGTAAGTTTATATACATACATACATATTATGATAGTAAATAATTGTTTATACGGAAGCTTTAGGTTAAGTAAAGAAGCATGTTGCACGTTTTTGTTCATAAAATAATAATATTCGAAATGTTTTAACACTTTCTTATACTTATTTTAGGTTTGGTTAGGTAGCCATAAAGGCCATAAAACCACTAGTCAGGATGGCTGATCTTTTACCAGCAATAACAGATCCTTCGTAGACGTGAAGGAAACAAACTTAACTCAGGATTTTAAATTTTAAGGAATATGCTATAAAATGCTACAAAATGAAATGGTTATCTAACTATCGAAGGCTCTTGTGTTGTATTACAATAAGGTAGATACAGCTACAAAATCACACATTCTAAACGTAATGTGTGTATATTTTTAATATTGTTTACCTATTGTTGAAGCAAAACTTCTTTAGGCGCGACTAGGGGTAACTCTAACGTTAGATTCTAACGGAAGATTCTGATGGAAGTAACTGTGTAATTTCAGCTATGGGAGGAGCTTAAATTTTCGAAATTTATTTATGAAATTTTCAAACGGTTTCAAATACATTAATGGTATTTAGAGAGTAAAATCTATGTTTCACATTTTAGTTATCATAAACCTATTATTTCATATATAAAAAAAATAATGATAACTTTCAAATTCCTATTTCTAATGAATAATATAAATATAACAACTCTTTTTTTTGTAAAGTATATAGGCAATAAATATGATTGAATTGTAATTAAATAATTATTTTCCGATACGTACGTCAACAAGTTTTACTTCAATCGCGCGTAAAGGTTACACGCACACTCTTTTTTATATTTTCACCGTGTTCTTTGTCTCTGTGTCATTTTGTGGAATTTTGTAATCAAATTTAAACCTATTTCCCGACTACCTAGAGCTCTGAAATTTTCAGGATAGCTAAGAACTGGATGACAATGCATGTTTCAAGTGTGTTTAAGTATATACATAAATTTCGAAATTTATACTGAATTGATATGAAATATGATATAAATTGTGTATACATGTTATCATTTTGAAAGTTTTTAAGTATGTGGTTTCGTAGCCTAGTTGATTAAGCGTCGAATATGAGTCAAGGTGACAGTTCTGTTATGTTATCATAATGGGATCGACTACGCGAGAGAGAACTTTTTTTTTTGTTCTACATGTGACAACAGTAATTATTATTTTAACTGTTAATAAAATAAACTAATTTAGAAATTTTTTTAGACTATACTGTGGACTATGCCGTAATCTATCTCGGTAAAGCGCTATTTGCCAAGGGAGTAATAATTTAATAATAGTAATATGACTTATAATCACCAAAAAAAAAACTTTCTTTTATAAAAAAAACTTTATCTACTCTACCTCATATTATGTATCAATTTTTAGTTCGTGAAAACTGTCATTATAGACAGCAGTGCGTGAAGGATTGAAAGTGTGCGTGAAGTAACAATGTATTTTAAATGGGATTTACTTTTTCGCACTGTTTTTGACACACCTTCATATAATCAAATATCCTTAGCATTCGCGTTGTCATGGTGTTGCTATGAGAGCATTACATTTCAACCAAAGTCATTCTGACAGTTTTGTAGTTTAAATTTTCAAATGTGAATTTCTAACTATTTTTTATTTGTTTATCGTAGATAAAATATTATATGAAACTGTGCGTGAAGTGCTTTTTGCGCACTTACGCGATATATAGCACTCGCTTCGCTCGTGCTCTAAACATCGCGTGCGTGCGCAAAAAGCATACTTCACGAACTGTTTCATAAATAACTATTTTATAAATTGTGATTATTTCAATTTGCTTACAGTACGTTCAGAAATTGCACATTGATCCGATTCATAACTAGCCAATTTTTCAACTATTATTATTGTAGATTGTAAAACCAAAGTTTTTTTAAATCATTTCAATTACAAAAGAAACCCATATTCAAAGACAGAGTTAATAATTAATAGGTTTTCATAACAAATTCCGTTTTAATACAAATCGAGCCCGCCTATGTGTGGCTATAAAATCCCTAATCTCGTATATTTGTTGTGTTTATTATTTAGCCGATAGTTTTTGTATATTACAATTACATTAAAACGATATCATAAAAAGTTAAACTACCGTTTCGCGACAACAAAACGTCCCAGTGCACTATAAATTTATAATAAAAAAATAAACATTTGAAAATAACTGACAAACAAGCATATTTGTTTATATTGTAAATGGAAAAGTAAATGTTTGCTTTTTACAAAGCTTTTGGCGGATCAAATATGGTAAAAATTAAATTATTGTTCATTAAAATAAAAATATTGTTAAAAGTTAATTTGATTTTCAACAGTATATTGTAAACATAAAAAATGCGAAGAAGAAAATCATTAGAGTCCCATTCAACTTTAGTTTGAAATTAGCTGCATAACTAGGGAACAGTTGTTTAAGATGACATATTTGTGTAACTCTACTATTAACAATCCAGTGGTGCCACTACTTACACAGGTAGTTGCCAATGCAAACATATTGAAACAAATAATCAAGTTTACAAGATTTCTATAAGAGTTAAGTTTGTAGACATGTAAATACACCAGCGTTGTTATTATGAACACGACCCTCAGATCTTGTATTGAAATGATTAACCTGCGGCCAGGGAAAGTTTAGATTCTATAAGATCATTCCTACTTTAAGGCACAACCTTCAAAAAAAATCTTTACTTCAATCGTCCAGTACAACTGTAGCAAATATTTTTTTATTGTCAAAATCAACATAAATCAAACAAAGAAGTCATAAAAATGGCAAATTCGGAATGTTGAATGAATCTTTAAATAAAGCACAAGTAAAAGCAATTGTTTTATAAGAAATAGATTTAAGAAAATATTTCTAATAAGTTTAAAAAAAAGGTGTGTTTGCGATTCACACACGATAGAAGTGAAACTTCAGTAAATCGACAAAAGAATGAGATGAATATATATAACAAGGGTAGGATAATTACAAAGTTTATTTGTTTAAAAATGAAAGTATTTTGATTAATTTTAAAAGATATTTTATTTAACAAGCAAGTATTAAACAGTGTGCAATATACATACACACCGACATTTGCTCTCTCGCTTTGGCTCACTAATTAGGCGACTATGCTTAGAAGACGGAGTGGGGACGCTACGAAGTATGGAACAAAGAGGAGAGACCGATAATATAAAATAGTATGTATATTTGTGTCTCATTCTTTGCCGGCTTCATCCTACACATTTTTGTATTTGTGTCTCTTGCCTGTGGTTTTTTTCGTTGCATCCGGTTTGAAATCACAACGATTCTAAAGAAGTTTCACTTCAATAACAATGTGTTGCAGCTTTAAGTGACGAAAAATAACACATTAAATCATATGATGAAGACCCATCTTTGCATGGAATCCGCTGTATAGAATGGTGGCTACAAAGCTCAATTAATGCCACGCAGAATGCATTAGACAATCAGTAACATGCTTTTATTGTTCAATGTAAACCAATTCACGCATAAAAACTAAGTGATATGGATTATTGGTAATTACATTTTTATATTTTCTTAGATTTAAGATTGTGTATTTGTTTAAAATAAACTAATTTTTAATTCAGTATTTCTATAGCTGTCAATTAAATTATGCATTTTTTAAAAATCAGTCCTTAGAATAGTTATTATCGTAACAAGTGCGGAAAGTTAATTTCCGCAAGAGTTAGGATCAATATTTTTTCTACAAGCAAAAGCACCTCGAAAATTATTTAGATATTTGAAAAGATGCGATTATGACAATTAAATCTTTCATAGTGTCAATAAATACACGACTGTAGCTATAGCAACCCTACTTAAACAGGTGAGTTTGTTGTTGCTTTGAGTAAGGTTTACAGTAGTGATTTAATAAATTATGATTTTCTTAAAATTTTTTAAAAACAAACATTTTAAAAATCCCTATTTTCATGTAAAATAATCTTAATTTTTTTTACTATTTGTATGTAGTCCAACTAGATAAAGATAATAATACAATAATTTGTCAAAAAGGTTATCGGAAAACATCTCTAATTAAAAAAAAAAATGCGTGCGGGAAAGAGATATTTTCTGAATTAAAATGCGTGCGGGAAAGTGTTTTTTTACGCATGCTTGTAGAAAAAATCTATTTTCCAACTTTGTCGTACTTTTTGTGGTTGTAATTCGAACGACAGTTTCGACTGTGGATTTGTTTAAGAACCATAGGTAACCATAAACTCACGACCCATCAGAATGTCATTTTTTAATTTGATGTTAAAATTGTAGTTTCTGGTAATTTAAGATCATCTTCCAAATCGATCAAAGTGAAACGCCGGTTTTCTTCAACCGCAAGTCGCATGTGCCTGATCTAATAAAAGAGTATTAATGATTGGTGGGAATGTTTTGAAAGCCACACCTTTTAACCTGTAGAGAAATCAAAAATAATACGCTATTTTAATATTTAATCTTCCATTTGATCACACAAAAAATTCTAATCTGATTTTTCAATTTATTCTTTTTTACAACCATTTGAAATTGACGTGTCAGTGTTACAATGGAAAAAATCGAATAACGTGCAGTAATAAAAATTTTTGTTTTGAAAAATTTATAAGGAACAGAATTCGTAGAAAAAATGGTAAAAGTGTTAAAGGAATCTGCTTCTTAATTTCCAACTGTGCATCGATAAGTTTTAGAGTTTAAACATGGTCGTACAAGCGTCGAAGTTAAACCACGTAGTGGACGTCCAAAAAGTGCAACAACTCCAGAAATCATTAAGCAAGTCTATCTTTGTTTGTAAAGATCCGTAGGCATCTTAGATAAACGATTATTCTTTATTTTACACGAAAAATTACAGTGAAGTCCTAAAAAAAGATCCGTTTTAGATAAGAAAACAATCCTTTTTCATCAAGATAATGCACATGTTCATACAAGTTTGTTGACGATGGCTAAATTAAACCAACTAAACTACGAATTGCTTTAATACCTACCGTGTTTGCCAGATTTGGCTCCTTTCGATTATCACCTTTTGGGAAACTTGAATTCAATTTCTTCGAGAAAAGCGTTTTTTTGTCAAATGAAGAAACTATTGCAGCCGTGGAACAATATTTTGCAGATCTTCTGGAAAATCATCACAAAGATGGTATAACATTACTGGAGGTTAATTAAAACAAATGCGTTTAAGCTAAAGGAGATTACATTGAATAAAAAAACAATTGCATTAAAAAATACACATTCTTTCATTATTGCTTATAAAACTTTTAAACCAACCTGTACTTTCAACAGATGTGCGGCCACATCCTCAAATGCTTTCTATAGTGTTTTAATAGTTCCTGAACTCATTTTTACTGAATTTGAAACAAAATTCGTCAATTTCATCTTTCAGTCTTTTGTAACGATAGCAAAATTCGACAAACTCACAAAAGCTTGTAAACAAATACAAACACGCTGCTTATGAAATATACGTTAGGTGTAAGTAATCGATAAGTTTGTGAAGCTTTATTGTTTACTTTCAAGGTATAAGAGCAGGTTTTATTATAAAAGAGCAAGATTTTTACTTTCTTGTATTAAAAATATATACTTAACAACATATTCGAAGATTTTATAAATTTTTATATTCTGCGTTTTTTTAAATTATATTGAATATATTTATCTCCAAATCAGCAATGATATTTTTCGGTACTTTTCTCTTCCATTTTTCTTTTCTTATTATAAGCGACATATATCCATGGATTATTAAAAAGCAGCAATAAATCAGAAAAACAATTTTAAATCTTATAAGTTACATTTGAAAACTTATATAAAATCAATATTAAATAAGTGCTTGAAGATTATTGTAAAATATGACCATCATATCCAAGTTGATAATAAGATTAAAATATACATTTGTTGAAATCCAGAAAATACAATCCCATTATCCGAAATAAATCTTTCTTGATTACTACCGATTTATACTAATCTCCGGCAAGTCTCTTACTACCAATTCCAGTTCTCCCTTCATAAACAGTGATTTAGTTGATTACGTTTTTGTACAATTTGTCATTCTTAAGAGACAATAACGGCTTTATCATTTATACAAAAAGAAAATCCATTATTTTCACCCGTGTATTCCAAATTCAGCATCAGCTTCCCACATTGACTTTCCCTCCAATCTGGAATAGGCCTGTGGTAAAAAAACCCTTACTGCTTTGTATCGAATTAATTAGAAAATCCGTTTTTCAAACTGTGTGTTTTTTATAAAATTTCTTTTATGTTAACAGAAGATCATTACATCTACAAATTCAGATAATACTTATCAATATTGACCTAAATTTTGATTCACTCTATACAGTTGTAACTAAAATTTAATAATCTATTTGACATAATATTAAAGTCCATAACGGCAACAGTTATAGGTCAAATAATATTGGAATTTTGATTACTTGTTAAAATCTCTTAGTTATTTACAGCACAATTTCAATTAAAATGATTATCATGTAACAGGCTTTCCTGAACTAAATTTAATGTCCGTAGGGTTGTAGGCCCATAAGGATAATGGCCACTGTTAGACACAAGCTTTGTTGCCATCTGGCTTAGTTGTTGGTCCTTTGTTTTCTATGGTCTAGAAGTCCCCATAATGATTAAATTACGTGAAGCTTCGCCATCGATAAGACGTTGGCGATAATATATTATGCCCTAATGTGTTGGAGAAAGACAACTTTTATTTTTTTGTAGGTTTTTGTGTTCCAGCTTTTAGTGCTGTTAAAGCATTTTCTTTTATGAAAATAAGCAGGTTAATTAAGTTTAGAGCAAACTCACTTAGACGTTGAATGTAATATAAATAACAAAAAAGAGGAAAATGTTTAATATAGCTTTAGTAATAATTGTCAATATGGAATCTCTTTATTTATTTTCATTATGAACATGGCCCGTAAAACAAATAAAGATTTAAACCGCAATAAAGGTAACAACTTGCAAAATAGCAACCATTACGTTTTTATAATAAAGTTGTTAACATTTTAAAAGCAATGTTTGTAAGTTTATTACTAAAAATGTTTCACTTTTTTTGTATTTTGGGTTCAGTAACGAGAAAAAACAATTAGTAGTACATATTTACTGTTACATGTTGTGATTGCCAGTAAATAGCAAAGAAGTAGTTTTTTTGACGTTTCCTAGTTGAAACTAAAAAAACAGAAATAGAGATTTAGTTTATTTAACAAATAATATAAAAATTAGCAAATTACTTCTGTATCGCAAGCGTTTGTGTAATTTCAAATTAATAAATAACAAGACATCGATGAATTGTGCCTCAATTTATTGATTAAACAATGTTATAGGATTATTTCAGTATTGGTTTAACACATATTAACCATTGAGATTGGGAAATTCATGTCAAAAAGTCTGGAATATCAAATTTTGGTAAAATTACCACAAAATTTGGGAAAATGACGTTAAAAAACAACAGATCTGGAAACCAGGTAACATAAAAATCGTTACCGTTACCCACAAGCTGGTAATGGCTTTTGACTAATCTTGTAAAAAAATCTAAAAAAGGAGGACAACATAGAAACCAGCTATACAGGATAACAGATAATCCAAAGAACTCAACAAAGTTTAAAAGATGCAATCACAGAGAGTCACAAACTGTCCAGACAATGTCACGCATTTTAATTAAAAAACCGATTCTCAATCCATTTACTGCACAAAAAAGCAATGATTTATTGCTTGATTTCATTGACTTATAATTTTGCCACTAAAGATGCTGCTATATCAACAAACGATGTCCAAATAATTTTTCATCTGGTTTTTCTAATTTATGTCAATTAGTAGGATTATTCATAAACCAGATAATGAAATCTTTAAAATGGCAGCTATCAGAAATAAGTTAACTTCATTTAATTAGAGGGAAAAAAGTTCATTAAAAAAGGTATTAATAAAAATGTTTAGAATTTCTAGAAGTGTCTAAACATTGCTAAGTAGTTAGCTTAATACATAAATTTTCCTTGTACACAACCCAGGCTACAAAAAAGTGGAAACACTTAGTCAGTTTGTTAAAAGTTAAAAATTTTAAATTGGAGAATTGACCTTAAGAAGAAATCGAAAAAAAATTACATCAAAAAAGTAAATAAAATGAGGTACGCTGATGGAACTCTTTTTTTCTGAAAATCTATGCTGATTGTACCGCCTTTATAACAACACTAGCGGCCGCCCGCGACTTTATCCGCGTGAACTTTAGTTTTTTGCCACCGAATTTCATACAAATTTTCAACCCCCATTTTAAATCCTTAGGAGTTAAATTTAAAAAAGTCATTTCTTAGTACACCACTACGTAATAGAAAAAAACATATTCTCAAATTTTCAAGACTCTACGCGTCTATCGACAGTGTCATGTCGGCCAGCAGCGTGCTACCGCCTTACCGCTCCACACACCCCGCACATTAAGACGCGAGTGGTTTTAGACCATTATTATTTTAAAACTATAAAAACTTGCATGTCATATGCAATCAAAATCTCAGCCCGATCGGTTTGAAATTCACAAAGTTTCATACAAACTTTCAGCCCCTATTTTATCCCTTAGGGGTGGAATTTATTAAAATCCTTTCTTGAGCGATGCCTACGTCATAGTAGCTATATGCACAAAAAATCTCAGCCCGATCGGTTTGAAATTGACAAAGTTTCATACAAACTTTCATCCCCTATTTTATCGCCTTAGGGGTGGAATTAATTAAAATCCTTTATTTGGGGATGCCTACGCCATAGTAGCTATATGCATGCATAATCTCAGCCCGATCGGTTAAAAAACGACCTTTCATACAAACTTTCATCGCGTATTGGATCCCCTTACGGATGGAATTTTTCAAAATCCCTTCTAAGGAATGCCTACGTCATAGTAGCTATATGCATGCAAAATCTCAGCCCGATCGGTTTAAAATTGACAAAGTTTCATACAAACTTTCATTCCCTATTTCATCCCCTTAGGGGTGGAATTTATCAAAATCCTTTCTTAGGAGATATCTACGTCATAGTAGCTGTATGCATGCAAAATCTCAGCCCAATCGGTTTGAAATTAAAAAAATTTCAGACAAAATTTCATTCCCTATTTCATCCCTTTAGGGGTGGAATTTATCAAAATCCTATCTTAAGGGAAGTCTACGTCATAGTAGCTACATGCATGCAAAATCTTAGCCCGATCGGTTTGAAATTGAGAAACTTTTATACAAACTTTCATCGCTGATTTTATTCCCTTAGGGGTGGAATTTATTAAAACCCTTTCTTAGGGGATGCCTACGTCATAGTAGCTATATGCATGCAAAATCTCAACCTGATCGGTTTAAAATTAACAAAGTTTCATACAAACTTTCATCCCCTATTTTATCCCTTTGGGGGTGGAATTAATCAAAATCCTTTCTTAGCGGATGCCTGCGTCATAACATCCACCTGCGTGCTAAATTTCAGCCCAATCCGTTCAGCGGTTTGAGCTGTGCGTTGATAGATCATACAAACTTTCATCCCCTATTTTATCCCCTTGGGGGTGGAATTAATTAAAATCCTGTCTTAGCGGATGCCTACGTTATAATATCTACCTGCACGCCAAATTTCAGCCCCATTCGTCCAGCGGTTTGGGCTCTGCGTTGATAGATCACTATGTCAGTCAGTCAATCAGTCAGTCAGTCACCGTTGAGTTTTATATATATAGATAAAATAAAAAAAAATGTAGACATTTAATTGTCACTTTAATGTCAAAACTTTTTAATTTTATACTTATAAGGCATATCACTACCTCGCAGTAGATTGATAGATACCAACTCACTGGGATGGCTGTAAGCCTGTATCACTGCGACTATAGATCACCTTTAAAATAGGACTAGAGAATCTTGTCTAGCCGTGCCCTCTTAATAAGACTTAATAGCCTTAACAGTGGCCTTTCCATGTAACTTGGAGCAGCCGGTTTATCCTCTCTTAATACTAGATACCGTAAACTTTTGGCATTATTGACACATATCTTCATCTGCCAAGTTAAGCTAACTCATGTGGTTTTTGAGCCGACAATGTACTGTCAAGAGACTGACAATAATTCTGACATCGTTTCTCCTTTGAGATAATATTTCTGCAGTAAATTTTGCAGTGTCCTTTTATGAAGACTTTGGCTTGTCGTTTGCATGGTGATTTCTATTTCTCAATGGATGCTTTACTAAACGGTCCACAACCCCGCCGAATGGTTCAGTGTTAATCATTGGGATATTAGCTCCCGTTCGGGCAAATTTATCAGCCTCCTCATTGCCCCGAAACTCCGAGAGGGTCCTGGTACCCATGCCAGTGTCAAAGAATTCTCACTTTCGGCATCTGTCAGGGTCCTTACACAGTCCCACACCAGCTGTGAGCTTATTTGTGCCGAGACTATCGCCTATAGAGCTGCTTGGCTGTCCGAGTATATGACTTCGGTTTTACCCGTTATACCCTGACTTATGATCACCGTTACAAAGTGTTGTATGGCCATTACTTCAGCCTGAAACACTGTAGCATAAGCACATAGAGTTAATTGGACTTGTATTCTTTGTCATTTACTATATAAACCCGACCCTGTGCCTTTCTCAGTCTTTGAGCCATCGGTATACCAGATTGACTCCCCGTAAATTGGGGTACCATTGTTTCATGAATCCCTTTCCAGTACTTCTACTCGAAAGTTTCTCGCAAAATTATACCTGAGGACTATTCTGTCCTGAGGCATACTCATTATTTGACCCACCTTAATCCTGTCATAAGGCTCTGCTTGCTCCTTTTCTCTCAATAATGTTATGGGAGCCTGGCCCTGTAGCAGCCTGTAAGCAGTTGCCATAGCCTCAGTCTGACATTCAAACTTGCAGAATTTTTTAGATGCTACAAAGTAGTTAGCCTAATACATATTATATTTTTCTTGAGCACAACTCAGCCTACAAAACAGTGAAGACAAGAAAATGTAGTGCGCCTATGAAATTTTTTTCTTTGAAAATATTAATGCCAACTAAAAATAAAAAATAAATACTTAATTTATGTGGATAGAATAGTTGTACTTGAGTGTTAAAACTTTTTAATAATATATTTAAGGGATACCACCACCTTTCAATAGAATATTTATAGCTATTTTCGCGGAGAACATTCTGAACGTATTCGGAGGGAATTCGCATGCGCAGTCTAAAATTTAAGTGTTCGCGGAGTAAAAATATTCTGTTCAGGTTATAAAATCCTGCGTTCGTGGAAGGCGTAGATGACCTTCCGAACATGCTCGTAACGCATCCGATGTGTCCGAGGATTAAAGCAGGGATTTTTTGTTCTGAATAAATTCTAACCCTTAAAATTTGTTAGTTTAATATTCACGTTTAATTATTTGAATGCTTTGTGTTTAATGTTTGTTTTTGTTTATGGTATTATTGACTTCTTGTTTGAGATTTACTTTTTTAACTTAGTTTCTTTGTTTATTGTATAGGAATCAACAAATTTGCTTACAGATGAGTTTTTCAATATAAAATTAATTTACATTAATCGGTTAAAAGTTTTAGATAAATTTCAGTTCTAGTGATGAGGATTTAAAAGATATTGTTAGATTTATAAAGGTTCCAAAAAACATTCAAACATTCGTAAGCGTTCGCGGTACCTTAAAAATTCAGAATATGTCTGTAGAGTGACTTGCGCGTTAAGGAAATCCAGTACATACTCGGTTCTTAGTCTGGATACGTTCAGGATTAGCTCCGCGAAAATAGCTTATGACTATTTTTAGCGGTTAACTGTCATATACCAATTGTCGATAGTTTGGAAGCTGTAGCATTGACAGTTTTGACATATCCGGTACACACTATATTTGTTCTAATTTTCTTTATATCTGTAAGTTTCCTTGACCAAACATTTTTTTTAATTTGACTAATTATAACTCTTGGCATATATAATATACGATAGGTATATTGTTTTAAAAATATAAAAAATGTAACTTTGTTTTTAAAATCCTAAAAAAAGTTTATTAAAAAGAACACCAGAGATTATTTATCTGTAAATTAAGGATGAAATGAGACAGACCGATTTTCTGAGCTTAACCTAAGAAGGCCTCTTCTTAACAAGATTTTGTTTCGCTTGATTACAGCAATTCCATTGTTGGATTTGTCCTTTTTATTACTGGATTCTTAAGCTCTTTTTTAGTGTTTCGTCTTCGTTTTCGTTAAATGAGATAAACGAGAAGCATTTGTTCGCTCTTGTCGTTCAAAATTTAATTTTAACTCTTTATAGAGTGCATGTGTTAAAACAATTACTATTGGTGAGTTATGTTTAATCCAAGTACTTCACCAATTACTTTTAGAATGTAGTGAAGTTTTATTTTTACTAATTAATGGACATAAATAAAAAATAATATCAAATGAATAACATTTTGTCAAAATACCTATTAAAAAATGGATTTATTACAGCAATAAACAACATAAATTGCATCATATTTTTGATAACGATTTTTAAATTCTTAGCAAACTCTAACACGATATGGAATTCATATGTCTGGAAATAATTTTTGAAAGCAGCAGACATAATAATCGTCTCATAGCTTTCAAGTGAAAAGTCAATAGATTACCCCGAGACCTATTGCTGTCCTGAAAAATACCAGTTCCATGTTAAACTTCCAATAACAATTTTAATAAACGACCTTACTCACACAAACTCCAAAAGCATCCTTCGAATTTTTCACCTTCTCATATATACATATATATTTCAACCCGGCCTTTGAAGTCGTTTGGAAAAACGACCCAGCGGAGCTCGGACAGGACGTCTTAAAGTTAGCGAAAGAGCCCTAATGGAAGTTGGGGCATTTGCACGTGATTTGTGGCACGAACATTGGCAATATCAAAGGATCCGATCACTATAAGAAATCTCAAAGTTTCCGTAATAAGTCAAGAGGAATTTCTCACGGCACGCGCTCCTCGTGACAGTTCAAAGTGTAAACGTGCCTACGCGCCTCTCCAAGGACTATCTTTGTGAATCTGTCGACGAAACGTCGGGATTTTCGTTGATCTGCTATCACACCATGAAAATCGTTCGGAAATATTACCGGCCAATTTTTTGTACGACTCTGTTTTGATAAAATTCTACGGCTGTCTTTTTTCTGTCGCTTTTAGAATAAATGCCTTTTCCCGCTTAAGACAACTGTGAAATAAGTATAAAGACATGACGTTGAATAAAAAAGCACCTAACATATTCTCAAAATTTTCGCTATAGGTACTGAATTATTAAATTGTAATAAAATACGCCGTTGATTACTAAATATAAATCAAAGGCTTATTTAAAAAAAAAAGTGAGAGGTGTCAAGGGACACCCGGATGGAACGAAGTTCCTTTCGATTAATTAGTGAAGGGATTGTAATTTGTAAGCACAACAGAGTGTTATTATACATACATAAGCATTTATTATTGTCTGTATAAAATCTCTACTTACCTAACTCCATCAGCAATATCCGGAATTTGTGGAGAAACACTGTCAGGATACATTATTGTTGTTATTTTATTATTTAGTATAACTAAAAAAAAAATTTAACAAAGTCGCGACACTGCACTGTTCAAAGCAAAATAAAAAATAGTAAATCCATTATTACCTGAATATTTTCAACGGTTCGTTTCTTTTAACAAAAGTGTCCATTCATACAATACCAGAAGGTTTAGATGACATACATCTACCTAGAATTACTTTTTATTCCAATTTAATTTAAAACAGGAATTAACAATTTAATACAAAATTTTAAAATATTTGACAGTGTAGTATAGTTTATAGTCTTAGATTTAGTTTGTATTTATTGGGATTAGTCATGTATGTTTTGAACTGTCAATGTCTGTCAGATTCTGTTCATTAAAGCCTCCATTAGGTCTTTTAATTTATTACAATTTAATGAACAAAATCTTTAAATAAAAATGGAACGACTTCTACGACCAGAACGTTTTGATGCGGATCCAAATGTACATACCAGCTCTCAACAATGGAAGCATTGGTTTCAAACTTTTGAAAATTTCCTGAAGTCAGCAGACATTTCGAAAGAAAAGAAAGAAGCAGATGCTCTTAAGCTCCAATTACTAGTCAACCACGTTTCGTTGGCTGTTTTTGAGTTCATATCTGAATGTACCACTTATGATTCCGCCATCAAAACCCTAAAAGTTTTGTTTGTAAAAAAGGTGAATGAAGTATATGCTAGACACATCCTTTCAAGTCGAAAACAACAATCAGGTGAGAATATTTCTCAATATTTGCAAATACTGAGATCCCTAAGTAAAGATTGCATTTTCAAAAGTGTCACAGCTGACTTTTACAAAGATGAATTTATTAGAGACTCCTTTATAACCGGATTGATTTCGACACAAATTAGGCAACGACTTTTAGAAAACTGTACTCTAACTCTGCAAGAAGCTGTAGATAAAGCAAAGGCTTTAGAATCTGCTGAAGTACATGCGATGTCTTATACAAACAACCTTCCACCGACTATTAATAACATTACGTGCCCTCAAGAACAAGTTAATGACTCTGAATCTCATCGTACTTGTTCTGTAGCTTCAAAATCAGCTAGATGCTTCTTTTGCGGACGAAATCGACATAATAGAGACAAATGCCCCGCCAGAAATTCAAGTTGTTCTTTATGTAATAAATTAGGCCACTGGGCTTCTGTGTGTAATGCATCGAAAGAAAATACCAGTATGAAGCAATCTGCTCTACTTTTCTGTTAGCTGCTTCTCATCCTAGCTTAATTAAGTCTACTATACATATAATGATTAATAATTCTCCCTTGGATGCTCTTGTAGATACTGGTAGCTCGGAAAGTTTTATTTCTTTAAAAGTTGTTCAAAAACGAAATCTTACTATATTTCCTTTCGAAGGTACTGTTGCTATGGCTTCTACGTCTTTATCATCGAAAATTTTGGGGTACTGTACAGTTAACTTAAAAATATTTGAATATACCTATTACGACTTTAAAATATTGATTTTAGAACATTTATGCTCCGATGTAATTATAGGGCACGACATTTTAAAACAACACTCTCGATTAGAATTTCAATTTGACGGAAACAAACCTCCTATCCGTATTTGCAGTCTCGCTGCATCTAACGTATGCGAAGCTAGTCTTTTTGATAATTTGTCATTTGATTTTCATCCAATTGCTGTGAAGTCGCGAAGATATTCACCGAACGATTTAACGAAAATCATAAGAAGAGAATGGTTGTAGACTATTCTCAAACCATTAATAAGTTTACTATCCTTGATGCCTTCCCGTTACCTCGTGTGGACGACATAATACAAGTATATCTAAGGTTAATATATATAGTACGATCGATCTGAAAAGTGCCTACTATCAAATACCAATAAAACAATCTGATAAACCTTACACTGCTTTTGAAGCTTGTGGTAGATTGTATCAATTTCGTAGAATTCCTTTTGGAGTTACTAATGGCGTGGCGAGTTTTCAACGCGTGATTAATTCAATTATTATTAACGAAAATCTTAACGGCACTTTTGCGTATCTTGATGATATTACTGTTTGTGCTAAAACAAAGGAAGAACATGACGAAAATTTGCAAAAATTTCTTTGCGTTGCCAACAAGTATAACCTGACGATAAATAATGAAAAATCAAGGTTTTCTCAAACCGAAATAAATATATTAGGACATACTATAAAAAATCAATCTATAATACCTGATCCTGAGCGATTACGCCCTTACTAAATCTTCCGGAACCTAACAGTCTTCCTTCATTACGAAGAGCTTTAGGTTTATTTGCCCACTATTCTCAATGGATATCCAATTTTTCTGAAAAGATTCATCCATTGGCACATTCCACCGAGTTTCCTTTAACACAAGAAGCTTCGGAAACATTTAAACTTCTCAAGATTGACCTAGCATCAGCAGTTCTTATGACTATAAATGACAATGAAACGCTTGTAGTAGAAACAGATGCTTCGAATTTTGCGATAGCTGCCACGCTGTCCCAATGTGGCAGACCTGTAGCATTTTTTTCGAGCACGCTATCTGATAGTCAAAAGAGACACTCATCTGTAGAAAAAGAAGCCTACGCTATAGTCGAAGCTCTACGTAAATGGAGACATTTATTATTAGGAAGACATTTCGAACTAATCACCGATCAAAGATCAGTTTCCTTTATGTTTGACAGTAAATGTCATGGTAAGATAAAAAATGACAAAATATTAAGATGGCGCCTAGAATTAACTCCATTCAAATACGAAATTATTTATCGTCCGGGCTCATTGAATAAAGCCGCTGACGCGATTTCTCGGGTTTGTTCTTCGTTGCATAGTAAAATTGATCTAGTTCAACTACATCAGACACTGTTACACCCCGGTATTACGCGCATGTATCATTGGGTACGAACTAAAAATTTACCTGTAACTTTGAATGAAATCCGGGAGATGACAGCATCTTGTCAAATTTGTTCGGAACTGAAGCCGCGCTATGCAAAATTTGAAGGTACCTTAATCAAAGCTACTGCACCGTTCGAAAGGTTAAATATGGATTTCAAGGGCCCTCTTCCAACAGCTACTGGAAAACCCTATTTATTAACAATTGTAGATGAATTTTCCAGATTTCCTTTCGCTTTTCCTTGCATTAACACTTCTTCGAGTGAAATTATCAAACATTTGAAATCCCTTTTTTGTCTCTTTGGAACACCATCCTACATACACTCTGATAATGGCACGGGCTTCACTTCTCAAGAGCTAAAAACGTTCTTAAACAATAATGGTATTGCTACCAGTAGATCTACGCTATATAATCCATGCGGAAATGGACAGGTAGAGCGCTATAATGGAATCATTTGGAAAACCATTAATCTGGCAATTAGATCTCGTGGCCTAAAGTTAAGTCAGTGGGAAGTGGTACTGCCAGAATCATTGCATTCTATACGTTCTCTATTATGTACTGCCATCAATACGACTCCCCACGAAAGAATGTTTTTCCATGCACGACGCTCGCTCAATGAAATTTCTCTGCCTACGTGGCTAACTTCTCCTGGACCTGTTTTGCTTCGTCGATTCAATCGTACCAACAAATATGAACCTTTAGTAGAAGAAGTAAATCTAATTGATGCAAACCCTCAATATGCAAGAGTCCGATTATCTGACGGTCGTGAAACTTCTGTATCACTTAGACACTTAGCTCCGTCCACCTCCAAAATTGACTGTCAACATTCTACGTCAGAAGAGATTGCAACAAGAATCCTTTCTTTCCCACCTATCCTGCATCAACATCCTTCAGAACCCGTTTCTGAATCGGATAACGGAAATGCTGATTCCAATGGAATCATGAAAACTATAATTCCACCCACCAGTCCCTTGCCAGAGGGGTTGTCTGACCTAAGAAGATCGTCTCTGGCAAAGAAATTTCCTTCTCGTATGGAATATTAATTATAATTTCTAAGGCTCGGATGAATGTAGTATAGTTTATAGTCTTAGATTTGGTTTGTATTTATTAGGATTAGTCATGTATGTTTTGAACTGTCAATGTCTGTCAGATTCTGTTCATTAAAGCCTCCATTAGGTCTTTTAATTTATTACAGACAGTAACTGACAGTTAAGGTAATTTGACGTACCTAACTAGTCAAGTTACGAACTATTTTTAAAATGTTTATGAATTTATTAATTTATAAAAACAGGATAAAATAAACTATAATACTATTATAGGTACTTATTTTCTTTTTAATATAAATTTTCTTTTAATTTAAATTAGTGTCTTTTTAATTGTACTTTTATTAGTATTAATGTATATTAGGGTTTTCTATTTAAATAAAGATATATCTATCTATGAAAGAGAGAGAAAGAGAGACAGACAGACAGAGAAACATGCGTTTGTCGTGTCGGTCGTGTCGTGACATTTTTTGGTCTGAATTTTTTCCGCCTAGTCTCAGTCGTAACGCGCGAAAGGGAACTTCGTTCCAAAAAGTTTTTATGTATGCTAAGATAAATTGAGCAAGTAAATAAATTTGATTATCAGTTTAGCTTTTTTAATTGGTATTTTAGAGTTTCTTTATTATAATACAAAGTAATATTTTCTGTATCTGTCTAAAATTTTTGGATTGTTTGAAACAAGACGAAATTGATGCAAATCGACGCCATTTATTCGTCTTGGAAAGTAAGATTGCGAAAGTGGATCTAATTTAAGACAAACATATATTTACTTAAGAACAAACCCACAATGAATTTTATGCAATTAATCTAATGGATTTTCCGGGTAAAGTGGAGTATAGGGATATAAAGATAAAAAAAGAGAAGTATCCTTTCTTACGCTTCCTTAAATTTTCAGTGATTGAATTATTCAATAAATCTTACTGCTTCTGAACCGCTTTAATAAAGCTTCTGAATTTTTTTCTATATAACCAATTTTCTCCATTTTGTCCGTAGCTAATTTCGTTTAGTATTTGATGTGGTATTTTATAATGGGAATTGGTTAGTTTATTTTATTTAAATAAAATATCAAATTATTTTATATCAAGACACCACTATTAGTACCTACAAAAAATTCAATGCAGCATATAGACAGAAAAATCAAGCTGATACAAAAAAAGCATTGTGTGGTTTTATGAAACCACGGTAGAAGTGAAACTTTTTTTCACACTATAGACATTTAACTAAAAATTTTTCGAATAATATTCTATTAAGGGTATAAAAATCAATCTTAATTTTATACTTGGAAAATTGGAATGGACCGAATACAAATAATATAGCTTGGAGCACACTACACTGTCAGCTGCTGCAAACTATAGGCGTTGAAATCGAAATCAAAATCAAAATCGAAATCGAAATCGAAATCGAAATCGAAATCAGAATCGAAATCGAAATTAAAATCAAAATCGAAATCGAAATCAAATTCACACACGATAGAAGTGAAAACTTCAGTAAATCGACAAAAGAATGAGATGAATATATATATATATATATATATATATATATATATATATATATATATATATATATATATATACAAAAGGGGAAAATTATTGGGCATGTACGCAACAAGGATCAATAAGAGGGGTAAATTAACGGACATGTACGCAAAAGGATCATAGGATTACAAGTAAGAATGCTAACCGCAGACATGCATGTTTCTGGCTCATTAGCCGTCATCAGTGCGGCATAACCAAGAAGAGTATTGCACTTGGCTAGCAAAAGTGTTAGGTACTTGGGAGCAAAGGATGTTGGGGAAACATGTGTCAAGAAATACAAAAACAACGAAACGCTCACACAGGAGTCCTATCGCCATTTTGTGCTTTCGGCCAGCTGTGCCAACGGGTTTTCGGCTAGCAACCAGCGTCGCCACGTTGGCGAAACGGACTCATTGTGTTTGAGTCGTTCCAAGCCCAGGATGTGAAACACAAGTACCTAACACTTTTGCTAGCCAAGTGCAATACTCTTCTTGGTTATGCCGCACTGATGACGGCTAATGAGCCAGAAACATGCATGTCTGCGGTTACCATTCTCACTCGTAATCCTATGATCCTTTTGCGTACATGTCCGTTAATTTACCCCTTTTGTTTATCATAAATACGCATACTTGGCACCCTTTGTGTTTATATATATATATATATATATATATATATATATATATATATATATATATATATATATATATATATATAACAAAAGGGGAAAATTAACGGGCATGTACGCAAAAAGGATCATAGGATTACGAGTAAGAATGGTAACCGCAGACATGCATGTTTCTGGCTCGTTAGCCGTCATCAGTGCGGCATAACCAAGTAAGGTATTGCACTTAGCTAGCAAAAGTGTTGGGTACTTGGGAGCAAAGGATGGTAGGGAAACATGTGTCTAAAAAACACAAACAACGAACGCTCACACAGGAGTCCTATCGCCATTTGTGCCTTCGGCTAGCTGTGCCCACATTTCGGGGCTACGACCAGCGTCGCCACGTTGGCGAAACGGACTCATTGTGTTTGAGTCGTTCCAAGCCCAGGATGTGAAACACAAAGGGTGCCAAGTATGCGTACTTATGACTAACAAAAGGGGAAAATTAACGGGCATTACGCAAAAAGGATCATAGGATTACGAGTAAGAATGGTAACCGCAGACATGCATGTTTCTGGCTCGTTAGCCGTCATCAGTGCGGCATAACCAAGTAAGGTATTGCACTTGGCTAGCAAAAGTGTTGGGTACTTGGGAGCAAAGGATGGTAGGGAAACATGTGTCTAAAAAACACAAACAACGAACGCTCACACAGGAGTCCTATCGCCATTTGTGCCTTCGGCTAGCTGTACCCACATTTCGGGGCTACGACCAGCGTCGCCACGTTGGCAAAACGGACTCATTGTGTTTGAGTCGTTCCAAGCCCAGGATGTGAAACACAAAGGGTGCCAAGTATGCGTACTTATGACTAACAAAAGGGGAAAATTAACGGGCATGTACGCAAAAAGGATCATAGGATTCCTGTGTGAGCGTTCGTTGTTTGTGTTTTTTAGACACATGTTTCCCTACCATCCTTTGCTCCCAAGTACCCAACACTTTTGCTAGCCAAGTGCAATACCTTACTTGGTTATGCCGCACTGATGACGGCTACCGAGCCAGAAACATGCATGTCTGCGGTTACCATTCTTACTCGTAATCCTATGATCCTTTTTGCGTACATGCCCGTTAATTTTCCCCTTTTGTTAGTCATAAGTACGCATACTTGGCACCCTTTGTGTTTCACATCCTGGGCTTGGAACGACTCAAACACAATGAGTCCGTTTCGCCAACGTGGCGACGCTGGTCGTAGCCCCGAAATGTGGGCACAGCTAGCCGAAGGCACAAATGGCGATAGGACTCCTGTGTGAGCGTTCGTTGTTTGTGTTTTTTAGACACATGTTTCCCTACCATTCTTTGCTCCCAAGTACCCAACACTTTTGCTAGCCAAGTGCAATACCTTACTTGGTTATGCCGCACTGATGACGGCTAACGAGCCAGAAACATGCATGTCTGCGGTTACCATTCTTACTCGTAATCCTATGATCCTTTTTGCGTACATGCCCGTTAATTTTCCCCTTTTGTTAGTCATAAGTACGCATACTTGGCACCCTTTGTGTTTCACATCCTGGGCTTGGAACGACTCAAACACAATGAGTCCGTTTCGCCAACGTGGCGACGCTGGTCGTAGCCCCGAAATGTGGGCACAGCTAGCCGAAGGCACAAATGGCGATAGGACTCCTGTGTGAGCGTTCGTTGTTTGTGTTTTTTAGACACATGTTTCCCTACCATCCTTTGCTCCCAAGTACCCAACACTTTTGCTAGCCAAGTGCAATACCTTACTTGGTTATGCCGCACTGATGACGGCTAACGAGCCAGAAACATGCATGTCTGCGGTTACCATTCTTACTCGTAATCCTATGATCCTTTTTGCGTACATGCCCGTTAATTTTCCCCTTTTGTTAGTCATAAGTACGCATACTTGGCACCCTTTGTGTATATATATAGCAAGGGTAGGATAATTACAAAGTTTATTTGTTCAAAAATAAAAGTGTTTTGAATAATTTTAAAAGATATTTTATTTAATATATGTTACATAATTTATTGCCCAAGTTCCATATTTTTAGTTTCAAAAATTATTATTTACGACTGTAATATTTTTAAAACGTTACATGTCGTAGATACTTACGCAGTCGAAGTTCGTATTAATACCAATAGGTAGAATATAACCGTCGACGTTACATGTCGTAGATACTTACGCAGTTGAAGTTCGTATTAATACGAATAGGTAGAATATAACCGTCGACGTTACATGTCGTAAATACTTACGCAGTCGAAGTTCGTATTAATACGGATAGGTAGAATTGTTTTCATTAGCAGATCTGCTCACTCCCGTACATTTTTGTATTAAACTATAGGCGCCGCCTACTTTATACTTTATACCTACTCGGCGGTCGACCGACATGCGACATACACTAAAGCTACGGTTTCTAAGAACAATTGCGCGGCGTACGGCCGACAGTAAGTTGAGCAGAGCTCACGTGCGCTTTAATTTAACATCAGGTGTCTTATGCATGCGGTTTGTAAGAGTCTGTCTAGTTAAACGGATGAGTTTAACAAAGCAGTGTGAGTTTGAGTTGTGCGCTGAGATCAATTTGGTTGGGTTTGGACGCAGACGTCGACATAAGCTGAAGCAAATTATATCGAAGTGGTGGCTAGTGAAGAGTGATCAATTACACTAAAACACAAAAATTAAGTTGTTAAAGACATATTACTACATATTTTTGATGCACAGCTTTTCTTCTGGTGTGATTGGATGACTATATCTGTTACAAGGTTTTTTAACAATATCTTCTTTTATGAAGTTTAGAACAATGTCAAACAATTCCCTAGAAAGTCTAAAATATTCTCGAAATTTTATTTTATTCCCAAAAAGTCGTCTTTCTACTGTAACTGCATACGTTCCTTCGGATTTGCGACAGGAAAATAAATCATCAACTTTTCTATTGGGCTCTTTCATTGTCAGCAACAATAAGTCTTCTTCATCGTTCTCAATTTCTTCGATCAAAAACGCAACTATAGCATTATTCATTCTGCACTATCCGTTTACTTCAACAGAATATTAAAAACTGAGAATTCATAAAAACCGACCCGCGTGAAGCGGACTGTGAGTCAAGCTGAGCTTATTCTGCTTAAGCCGCAAGACGCGCGACGCGCACACTTCTTAAAAACCGTAGCTTAACACAGACCAAAAACCGATGTAATAAAAGTTTCACTTTAAAAATTTATTAGGTGAAAAATTTCAAAATTTGGTTGTTTTTTTTTCTTATTATAGCCCAGAGATAAAAAACGCAACAAAATTAAAGTGATGTAGATTTAAATTAAATTAGATTAAGCAAAAATGTTTATTTTAAAGTTATACTGCTTTTGGTGCGTTAGGAAAAAATCATGAGGGTATAATTGTGAGATGCGTGCGCACACCGTCACGAAAATCCGAGCATACACCGTCACGAAAATTCGACACCATTAGTCCATATTTTAGGTTTTTTGCATTTGTAAAATTTTGAATTAGATTTCCACTTGCTTTATTAATTTTGCTAATTTTTTATTATTCTTAATAACATATTAGTATTTACTTGATATCTATTGTTGTTTAACCATTTTCTTTGTGACAATTTATATCTAAATGACATTTTTTCCACTAAATACATAGAAAAACAACAGTAAATAGTCAAAAATGCTAATAGTAAAAAACGGAGGTTAATAAAAATCGATTTTAGTACAATTGGTGTGTATAATGCTGTTTTTTAATTTTGTGCAAATATTTTTTTCAATAATTTACTATGGTGACTGATATAATGGCATTTTGAAGAACTTACATTTTTTTTTAAATTAATTTATTTTTAAATACAATACAACCCTATTGCTCGAAATTTTCCATAACTTCTTAAAACAACGCTATAACTAGATGGCCTACGTGTGAAATGACACATATCTATATCATGTGTTTTTGAGTGCAACTCTATGATTGACTAATCAAAATCATTTTCTCGCATCGTCATTGTCCCTGCAAAATACGTGGTAACTTTCTTTATAAATACCCCTTCCACTGATTTTTGCTTCACTTTTGACTTGCTCTTGCGACAAATGTCTAGTCATTTTTTTAGTTTAATCGGCTTTTTAGAAAGTTTTTTATATTTTCGCCGTGTTCTGTGTCTCTGTGTCATTCCGTGGAATTTGTAATCGAATTTAAACCTATTTCCCGACTACCTAGAGCTCTGAAATTTTCAGGATAGCTAAGAACTGGATGACAATGCATGTTTCAAGTGTGTTTAGGCATATACATAGATTTCGAAATTTATACCGAATTGATATTAAACATGATCTAAGTTGTATATAGATAATATTATTTTGAAAGTTATTAAACAAATCGTTCGTAGCGTAGTTGGTTAGGCGGCGGATCAGTCCACTTGTGACAGTTCTGTTATGTTATCATAATGGGATCGATTACGCGACAGAGAAGTTTTTTTTCTTTTTTTTTTTGTTCTTACATGTGAAAACAGTAATTATTATTTTAACTGGTAATAAAATAAACTGTTTTAGAAAGTTTTTAGATACAACTACCCTTGATTTTGTTAACAAGGAAACAATCTTCTCTATGATCAATCACAGCGTTGTATGACTTAATATTTTTACAATGTCAGGGATGCTGTGCATTGTTGAGATGACACAAAATATGACCTATAAATCAGTAAAAAACTTTCTATTATAAAAAGTTCTTTTTGTAAATTGTGCTTATTTAATTTACGTAATATTTTGTGCTCCAAGTGTTACATTGAAGGGTTGTAGTAAATTTCCCGATATGGTTATTAATATTTCCTTTTTTAAATACCTGTTAATTGTGACTAATGACTACTTACACTTGACGCCCAAAACTTTATAATCTTTTTTAAAATTTTTTTTTTAGCTCGAACGAAACCACGACTTTCTCTCCACCAACCAATTGATTTAATGGTACAAGTGATTAAAGTAGTTGTTAAATATTACTTTTAACAGTTGTAGAATTTGAGGTTATACGACCGTTTGTATTATTTATTTAAAAAAAGATTTTTATCTTGTTACGCCAAAGAAGTATAACTTCTTACATGCGTAAATAAGTACACAGACACATGATTTTACTTAATAGAACACTTAGTGGTACTCTAATGGTGAGTTCGTTATTATTTTTAATATTAAAAAAACACAAACTATTTCCAAGTTAATACTTTACTTAGCCAATATTAATAAATAGTCAACTCCACAGAGGAGTTTGTTGGGAAGTTCAACTTGTACCTATTGTATTTTAAAAACCTTGTAAACTCTAATGAAAGCAAAGCGAAGTGATATTTACAAATTTTGTTGGCATGTAAATCAGTTTTATCCCAAGGCGCAGTTTTGCGTAAGCCTGGGTAAACTGGCTACTGTTTTCCAGCATGAAGTTGTTGCCCTATCCGAGTATGCAATAGTGTGTTTGAAGCGTGGTCTGACAGGCAACACCATATACATAAATTTGGACAGTAGAGCAGCGCTAATGGCACTTGACAGTTTTGACTTTACCTCCAAGGCAGTATAGTACTGTCATCAGGCCATAAAAACCCTGGGAGAGAACAACAAGGTGATCCTTAGTTGGGTTCCAGGGCACAAAGATATTGCTGGCAATGAGAGAGCTGACAAGTGGGCAAACAAAGGAGCTGAAATCCCGCTCATTGGTCCATAACCGACGTGTGGTATTGCTTACAACACAGCACGAAGAGCTGTTCGCCAGTGGATGAGCATAGAACATCGAAAGAGCTGGGAAAGAACAGAAGGCAACATACAGTCAAAGAGAATGCTGCAGACACCTACTGGGCTCTAGCGGCAGATGCCCTTGGGCTGAGTAGGAAGACCCTGCGGAAAGTGGTTGGCTTCATCAGCGGCCACTGGGTATTCCGCGGACATCTTCATAAGATGGGAATTCAAGTTGAAAACCTCTTATGTAGAAAATGCGGCGAGGAGGAGGAGACAGCCTTCCACGTGATATTCATGTGCCCAGCCCTGCAAGGTCTGCGTGTGAGATCCCTTGGCCTACCGACCGGAGATCAAAGGGAAGAACGGGTAACCATAGTCAAAAGGATCTTATGGTTCATTAGGAACCTGGGATTTGACGGAGAATGAGGACCTGTGAATGAGGGTGCACAATAAGCTGTACATACTAGCTGCGATGCAATCCCATCGTCTACCCCTAAGCCTGGCCCTCTGATATAAAAAAAAAATCAGTTTTATGGTATCGCCCCAAAATCTGTTTAAATGTTTGACGCGTTCTTAAAAAATACGGCTTTTTGGAGACATTTTGAAAATTCTGACCGTAAAATTTCTTATTTTAGTAATACAATAATCAAATCCGTCAATTGGCGATTGCCGCCAAATAAAGATTAACACATCCAGTCTCAACGTATAATCTTAAATATACACAATTGTTTAAAAAAATAAAGACGATTAATTTTGCGCCCATAAAATTTTTTCGTGGCGAATATTTACCGCCAACTAGGAATGAAAAAGCTACACTGAAAACCAGTAGCCACGAATAAGCAGGGCAAAGATTGATAGCTTTTTAGATTAGATTAGATATTTTTTGGGTTGGCTGTTAGCTTGTATCACTGAGACCTTTGCAAATCTATTGTGAACACCCATTAACTCTGGAATAGGATTAAAGCACCTTGTCCAGCCCTGCCCTCCTAATAAGACTTAATAGCCTTGACAGTGGCCACTCCACATAACTTGGAGCAGCCTTGGTTTACTCCAAAATTAGAAAAGAGAAGTTCGGTAAGTCATTTCTGTGATGATTTATCTGTCGTAGTAACTCTTCTAAACCTAAAGTCAATATCTGTGCCCTAAAATACAATATATTGAAAACTTTCAAAAGTAATTATTGCTTTGAATTTGGTTTTGTATACCGTTTTCGCGATAAAACAGTTTAAAGCTACGGTTTCTAAGAAGAATGCGCAGCGTACGGCCGACAGTAAGTTGAGCAGAGCTCACGTGCGCTTTAATTTAACATCAGGTGTCTTATGCATGCGGTTTGTAAGAGTCTGTCTAGTTGAACGAATGAGTTTAACAAAGCAGTGTGAGTTTGAGTTGTGCGCTGAGATCAATTTGGTTGGGTTTGGACGCAGACGTCGACATAAGCTGAAGCAAATTATATCGAAGTGGTGGCTAATGAAGAGTGATCAATTACATTAAAACACAAAAATTAAGTTGTTAAAGACATATTACTACATATTTTTGATGCACAGCTTTTCTTCTGGTGTGATGACTATATCTGTTACAAGGTTTTTTAACAATATCTTCTTTTATGAAGTTTAGAACAATCTCAAACAATTCCCTAGAAAGTCTAAAATATTCTCGAAATTTTATTTCATTCCCAAAAAGTCGTCTTTCTACTGTAACTGCATACGCTCCTTCCGATTAGCGACAGGAAAATAAATCATCAACTTTTCTATTGGGCTCTTTCATTGTCAGCAACAATAAGTCTTCTTCATCGTTCTCAATTTCTTCGAACAAAAACGCAACTATAGCATTATTCATTCTGCACTATCCGTTTACTTCAACAGAATATTAAAAACTGAGAATTCATAAAAACCGACCCGCGCGAAGCGGACTGTGAGTCAAGCTGAGCTTATTCTGCTTAAGCTGTAAGACGCGCGACGCGCACACTTCTTAAAAACCGTAGCTTAAGTTGGGTGGGTAATTTGTCATTACCATCTTATCATTATAAAAAGTTTTTACATAATGATTGTTTTGAATTGTTGTTAACAAATTTTAGGAAACATTTTCTTCTAAAGAAGTTAATCAAGTGTAGAATATTTGTCCAAAAATAATTTAATCACATTAAAAACAAAAAATAGAGATATATTGTATTTTCTTATTCAACATAAATCCGATCCCGATCTGTATTTGCTAACGTTGTTTGTCTAATCTTTTATAAAAAGATTTCATTTTTTTTGTGCTCGATACGCGATACAAGCTGAAATCTCTATCCGGCTTCTATTCTCAATACGAGTAGCAACATTTTTACTTTTACAGGTATATGCAGCGTTATTAGATTTCGCCGGAAACAGGAAGTGAGTTTAGACATGCGAAGAAAGAAACTCCTTTACGATGATCCAATCAAGCTTCCTTGAGCCACTTCTTCACTCACCTAAAATGGCGGAAAAGCAAAGATGAAATTGACTAAAAATTTTCCTTTGTCGAATTATTTTATTTTCCCGGTTTCGCGAACTGAAAAGAAAAGATAAATAATATACCTCAAGCCAAAGGGGATCTATATTGTGCGAACAGAAATGAAAACTTTTTTTTACGTTCCCATAATTCTTTTTGTACATTTTGAACCCCAAAGATTGTGTGATAATTTATTTAAAAAACATACTCGTACAAAATGTGTTCCAACGGTGAATTTTCACTGATATATTTTTGTTTGTATGTGGTGCATTTCAGTTAATATAGTATTCGTTTTAATACCTTCATCGAAAAAAAAAAACTCATAAAATGTTTAGTATAGCAATCAAAAGGATTAATACACAAACGAGATTTTTTCACTACGTACACAATTAAAAAGATAAATATAGTGAACCATGGTAGAGTGATGAATTTCGCTCTCTATATGCAATTGTAAAGTAAAAAAGTGCAGTTGCCACATCCTCAAGTCAGTTGGATCTACAAAAGTATAAAACGAATAAATAATATATCCATAAAGGGGTCTCGAGTTAACGAAAAAAATATGAAACCTTTTTTAATCAGAAACTGATATATCAATTTTTTCTTTAACAGATGGTTATATAATAACAGTGGAACTTGTCATATATCTGATAATTGAAAACGAGAAAGATATCCAGAATTACCAACGAAAAAATTAAATTAATAAATTAACACCGCAATTTGATACTTTTAATATAAAAATTCTCTTAAGTTTCAGTCAAGGCTACAGAAAAAAAATTGTAGATATTACTAGATAGATAAAAAATAGTTTAGAATAGTTTAACAAATGTTCGACGTGATTCTTTAAATTGACATAACTTTTTTATTTATAAACCGATTGACATAAAACAAACACTAAATGGTAAACACACAGACAAACAAACAAACAGACAAAAAAAATCAATTACATTTTTGGATTCGGCATCAATATAATAATAACACCTGCTATTTATTTTTTATATTTTTATTTATATTTTTGAAAACTTCTTTAGGCGCGACTAGGGGTAACTCAGTAATTCTAACGGACGTGACGTCATATTCTAATGTAACGCAAAAAAGCTGATACAAAAAACCTAACACGTTTCCGTCTACTATATTAAATAAAAGTTAAATCTGTAATTGTAAATATAGGCAACATAATATACATATTTTGCTGACCTGTCAAATTGACAGCTTGTCAACCAAAATACATTGTTGGTGAATAGTTGTACGCCTAAAATTTGTGTATACAGTGTTTGTTTTAAATATGAATAAACAAAGTGGATTTATTAATGAAGAAAGTGATGAAAAAATATTGAATGAAAATGAGTGAGTACTCTATATGCATACATTTTATTTTCCTGTGAATCGTTTAAAAAATTAATGTTGAAATCTCCACAAAGAATAAAAGATATAAAGTTATTTGTACAGAAAATTAATGCACTATAAAGTCCATCTATAAATGTATTGAAATTTCCAGATGGGGATCTATAAATATTTAATATACAACAGGTGGTTTAAAGTGTTTCAAAAGAGATACTGGAGATTTCAATATCTACTTCAAGTGATAAATTAGTCAAAGTCGTGTTTCATAATTTCTATGGAAGATTTTGTCAAAATTAGTACACCGCCATGTGATTTATTAGTTCTATTGAAGTAACAGTAACAGAGTAGGTAATTATTAAATCGTATGTAGCCGATATTGTCATTAGACCATATGTCTGGTCCATATTGCTTTAAGATTAGGTCTATTCTATTAGTTTTGTTAGAAATTGATTGACAGTTAACATTTAAAATACGGAAGAAATTATCAGATTTCTCATGATTTTCACACACACACTTCTTTATGTTTCTACTGACTTCCTTGCGATACGTACGTCAAAACTTTTGATTAGCTAACCTAACCTAACTGTTAATTTCTGTGAAAAATTTTTAAAACGTGAAAGTGAAATTAATGAATTTTAGATAAATTACAAAACAAAATAGTTGTCACTTGAATAAAATGGCGGATTCTCAAGAATATTTTACTCTTTTATCAATAAATAATAATAATAAACGAATCAAAAACCTGTAGCTACTTGTTAATAAACATATTTTGAATTTGAATTTATTTTGCGATGATAAGGACGTCAAATAAGTTTTACTTCAATCGCGCGTAAAGGTTACACGCACACTCTTTTTTAATGTACAGAAAGCAAGTTTTTACAATTTTGTTATATATGTAAAGATTAATCATTTAATTTGTTAACATGTTTTTAATTTGGTTTTTAAAAAACCCATTTTACCCTGAAACAATGAATTTTTAACTAAGGTAGATATTATTTATATAATTTGATTTGTGGTTTGTCAATTATAACACTCATATTTCAAAAGTTTTTTCAATTAACAAAGGCCAAAATCTTTGCTCAAAACGTAGTTTACTATAAAGATAATATCTTAAGAAAATAACCATTTCCGAGAACCTGTTATCCACGAAAATTTTACATTATATATATAGGTATATATATATTAAATATTGAAAGTAAATATAAATCAGTCTATTTAACATTATTTACTTTCAAACGTAAAAGCTTTTAAAGCTCGTTTTATTCTCAGAAGCTTTTATTCCAACAGGTAAAACTCAGAAGCTTCCATTAATTTTCCGAAACTAATCGATACGGTTAATATTTTAAATGAAAAAGAAACCAACACTGTTTATATTGATAAAAAAAGAAGAGCTTATTATCCATTATCATAATAAATTACTTTAGCAATAAGGTTTTCATGATAGCACCCCTTGACTTCCTGTCGCCTTTGGTTTTCTTTTAATTATTTTTCTCTTGCTGCCTCTTTTTCCTGACATAGACGTTAAATTGAAAAAGAGCTTTATATCTTTTAGAAAATTTGCTAAAATTTATTTTTTCTTGTAACCCTTAAAAATTATTAATTTAACATAAAAATGTATCTTAATGCCACTTAAATTGTTTGTATCGAAGGCTGCAAAAAAACTATTTTTTAAAAGTTAAATTAAATAAAAACTGTCCATTTATTAAGACCAAAAAATAATTTAAAGAACTAATTAATTTTTGAAGTTCTGATGGGCCAGAAGTTTTTTTCTCTTGCATCAAGATGCAATTTTTTTCTTCTATTAAACAAATTAATACTTCTATTGTAAACTGTATAAAAAGTTAGAACATTTCTGATTACCCAAATAATTTTTTAACCTTTCCTAATTAACTAATTTCTTAAACCATCATAACTATTAATTAAAAATAATAAGTTAAAACATTGCCCTATGTCGTCATGAATCTTAATTTTAGATTTTCCAGAAAACTGTAGCTCTCAACGGATTGTTAATTAATCACTATAATCTCAACTAATTACAACACTTGGCTGTATTAATTAGCTGAGCTAATAAAATTATGATTTACTTAAGCGGTTGAAATTTTTAATGAAATTTGTTTGTTTGTTGAGTAACAAGGATTATCTGAAAAAAGAACTTTCTTATTCACACTTGTTGAGTTTTTGATTTTATTAAAATGAAAAAATGAATGAATAACTGCTAGTAATATATAATATCTTGGTAATATTCGCATAAGAGTTAAGAGCTTAAGTAAAGAAAACACTGCATTAAATGGTTTTAGATAAAATTTGTTGCCCGGTTAAAGTGTATTTGTTACTGTTTTAATACGTAGCGTAATCTGTTGATAACTAGTACTTTAGATGGACTTGTTTCACACCTATCTAAACCACTTATTGTCTGTAGTGTCTAAGAGGGTATAATGAGTCTTAGTGGTTTGACTTTAACGTTCATAAGAGGTACTTCTCACCAAAATCGTGGTTATATAACCACTTAGTATTCTGCTTAAAGTAGTAACGTAACCAAGTAGAAGTTAAGATAAACAATGGGAAACGAACAAAAAATATATTAAAAAATAAAAAATATATTATTAAGAAAAAACAAAACACCTGACTGCTAATAGGAGCTAAAAAGTGAAAAACGACCTCTATATTTAAGTAATTTAATGTATGAGCCTAATTCTTAGTGAAAGATACACCTGCAATCGATAAGATCTATTGTGTCATTCTTTACTTGCTATAATTCTGATGTTTCATCTCACTTAAAGCAGCTCTTCTAGTCGTTTCGTTCTAAAAGTTTATTATATTGTTGGGCTTCAAGTTGGGTAGATTTTTCTCTTCTAGTTTGTATGATTTTAGGAATCTGACTCTAGGATTACGTAACGCAATGTATTCTGAGAGTATGTGTATTGAGGTTTTATCCTCTTCCTCACAGCATCTGCCCTTTGCTTTATTAACCAATCCTAGTTTCTTCGTGTTTTTTCTTAATCGGTAGTGCCTGGTTAATATTCCCGTTATAATACGAAGTTTGTTTTTAGTAAGGTTAAACGATCTCTTGTGGTTATAGTTTCCCAGGAGCGTCTTCGGTGGTCTTAGTCATTCTAGGTAGTTCCAGTACTTGGATTTTTCTCTATCTCATAAGGGGTTTCAACTTCTTTTTTCCAACTTATCTGCTGTTTTTTTTCTTCTATTCCTATGTTTTCTGGAACCCATAAGAAGGTAACAGTGTTATTTTGTCCTTGTTCATTTGGTTTCCCTATGCCTTCCCAGATCATATTTAAAGGATTGTGTGTGAGTTCAAAGCTTTGATGGCTGCTCGACTATCTAAAATAATTAAAATCTCTCGTCTACGATAGCCCCTTTTGATATTAAATCCTACACATCTTTCAATGGCACGGGTTAACAATGAAAATATTCTTGGGTATGCATCCAGGCTTTCTGAGTATTTGGCTCTAGGACCAAAACCCCTGCTCCTGTTTCTTCATCTATCTTGGAGTCGTCCGTATACCTTTTTATGGCATTTTGGTTTAGCCCCAATATGGTGTCTTTGTCCCTACCAAGTTTTGAGGTGAATTTTAGCTGATCCACTCTCTTCAAAACTTTATACATTGCTGCAATGAAACAACGAACTCTAGATACCCAGAGAGTAATAACCTCATCCTGGCGAGGAAACTGCAAGAAAATTTAAGGCATTAAAAAGGCAATCTAAACAGGTCACTGCCAATTGCGAACTCATCTTGTTAGGATGAAATTATCAGAATTAAACCTATACAGAGGTAGCAAATAAGAGGAAACAGTACAGCATATAATGTATGACTGTTCTGCTTTTTTTAAAATGAGAAGATTTGTGTTGGGCGAGTACTGGTTTAGACCAGTCAATGTCAAGGAAATCCCTCTCAGGTGTCTCATCACCTATTTTGAAACTTTAGCCTTAATGAAGCCTGAGCTGTGGATATCCTTAGACACGAGAGGATGCACAATGGGCTATATGTGACCTCTGTGCCGGCAGAGCACTTGCTCGCCCCTCTCCAATTTTCCATATCCCGAGGTGAATTTTCTCTCAAAGTTAAATTGCTTTGACATGTCATTTAAGTGCATTGATCAAATTGAAGTGATCATTCTATATATTGTTTTCTTCCTTACACTTTCTACTTGAATCTGTAGTGGTGTGAGTTTGTAACGTTTGAAAACGTTATTTGTGGCCTGGCCTCTTGACTATGAAATTTTTAGAATTTCCTTGTTAATTGTGCGTCGTCGCATCAGTTATGGTAGGAGAATGATCATTTGCTCGTATGTTTCGACGTTAAATAATTTCATTTTATTTTGAGAATTCATCAAATTCAGTTGATTCTTCACTTTCTACTACCCTCGTTTCGGTGAGTAAGAATTTAATTATTTTTAATTTTAGTTGTAAAAATCCAAAATTGGTGAATATTTTATTTAAGATTTAAGTTTATTCCTTTACTAACATTTAATTATTTTGTTCACAATCGCTTGTCAAGAATCAGTTTTTTATTGAATAAAAAATATAAACATAGTAAGTAATTAATTTTTTCTCGAACTTTGGAGAAAACCTTTAGCGATTGTGTACGAAATTAAGGATTTTATGGTCGGAGATTGATTGCCTTTTTTTAATTTCATTAGAGCTGCTGCCACTTTTGAAGAGGGTCCTAGGAAGAGTGTGATTTCTCGACACAACTATTTTTTTTTCCTGAAATCAGCATTTCAACTCTACCATAAACGAATCCAATATTCCAGAAGCCACCGCCATTTTGTCTAAACAATCTGAAACTGTTTGTTCCGGGGACTACCTATTGGAAATACAGTTTACTACTTGTGCAACTAAGGCTCCGACAGAAGACATCGAAAACCACAAAAGGTAAGATTAAATTAATTACAATTTATTTCAATATTTTTTTGGCTTAACATCAAATTCAATTTTTTAAAGTTTGAATAAACAATTTAACACTGATTCACATTTCTTTTATTTGCTTGTCTGTATTTTGGCGCCCTTATATATTTGTTTGGGGGGAGTTAAAGAAAACCAGAAGGAAGCCACGATCCCTGGAGCTAGCCAAGGGTAGTAATTACGTTACAAACTGGCGCCCAACGTAGTTGAAGCAATTTCTTTGAGATTTATCTTTATCTTTATCTATATCTTTTTCTCGAAGGGATTGTTTTGGCTACAAACTGGCGACAGTTAAGGGTTAATTACGTTACAAGTTGTAGAATTACTTCCATTGCAGCAGTGGGATAATTAATTCGATAACTAGATAAAATATATTTTAATGCGTAGAAAAAATAATATTTTTTAAATATTTGCAAGTGGGGACAACACAGTAGCGGGTTTACAAAACGATTAAACGTAGAGATATTTTTTTATCAATATTCTCGATGACAACAAATTTCCGAAAAATTGAAAACTTTCAACCCTTATAGCTACGACCTGTATCCACTAGGTTGTTCACCTGAGCAGTAACGTAAATACCTGTATTGAATGAACATGTTGCAAAGAAAAAATGTCAAATTACGGATAACGGCGAAATTTCGGCTGTAGTTGTCCTGCTAAACGCACACTCCGCCATTGCAACCCACACTTTATTCAACCCTTACTGTTGCAGTGCTGTTAAGCTTCTAGAGTTCAAATTTTTCTGTATGACATATACTTTTGTTAATCAAAAACCCCAAAAAATCAAAAAACTTGAGGCAAAACCAGGATCTAGACAATCATCCTAATAACTAACGCATTAATAATTTCTTAATTTTTTGCAACTTAGAGTAAAATTTCATAATTTTTTTTTTATGTTTTTATGAAAGAAGTGCAATTAAACCAACGTCCATAAAGAACTGTTAAAAAAACTAAAAATAACATCTTTGCGCTCTCTCACTCATTAAAAGGTTAAGACTGACGGTAGATAATTAAGTTGGATGTCAGTTCAGCCAGTGCAAAAGAAGTAGATAGGGAGTCGTTAAATCGATATTAGGAAGTTTAGCGTTTTCCTTGAAAATCGGGACGAAAATCAATCGGAGATAGATATAGAGAGCCGCTCTTCAGTTGACCGACCGTAAGAGGGACTTTCCCGGTTTTCAACCCCTCATCGAATGCTTTCGGGGGGAGAATTTGGAGTGTTTTGGTCACCACGATGGACAGTACTTGATTTAGGGGTTATTTGTGGCGGAGAATCGAGTAAATCATTATTTTTAGTAGTAGAAGTTGGATGGAATGGCGAACTTAGCAGTGTTTTAGATAAAATGGCTAGATATGTTATCCGGGACAGCTTGGTTTAACAAGACAAAGATAATTATGGTTTTTCGACTCACAGACAAAGCCTATAAATCCTAATTTTATTTGAAACTTTTTTATTTTAGTTTTAACTTTACAGTGCAAAATCTGGAACAAAGTTTGTAAAAGCTGTTTTAGATTTACTGTTATATTTATCATATTGGATATTATAATAAATCAATTTATTTTTATTAATATAAACTAGGATTTTCCTAGTTATATTTAAACTGAGTAATTGAGTTCTTTAAATCAATATTATTACAAAAATGTTTTATGGCTATTTTTAGAAGTTTGAAATTGTTAGAAAATATACAAACAAGAATATATTAAATAACATTAAGGTGAAATTTACAAAATGTCGCATCCAGCAGTACTAGAAATCCGCGGCAACGCTCGTACCTCTAAGCTATGAATGCTTAGATATTATTTAGCTTTTTTGGTCGTTTAATTCAACTCATGTCACATGTGACACTTTCTCCTTAAGCACATAGCATGATGTTAATAAGAAATCGACAATTGAAACATCAAATTTTAACACGTTCACGACGACGGCGCACTGGCTAAAACACGGCTGTAGTCGAAAATTTTGTTGTTTTTTTTGTGTAAATTTGCAAGTCAGGTAATATCATTCAAATAAAACATGTAAGTGAGTTTAATTTTGACCTTTTTGCCTTTTTTCAAGAATGTACTACGGGTGGCACACGACGGCTCTGATGAATATTTTTTTATTATAGCCGAAATATACCACCGGTGGCCACTTAGGAAATAGGGGTAGGTATACATAACTTGAATTGTAATTTTGTAACTGTTTTATAAATAAAATATTATGAAAAACATGGATTTTTATACCCTTAGTTAAATGCGATTTAAAATTCACATTTATAGCCGAATGCCACACCGGTGGTACACTGAT
>CAXIIO010000733.1:0-50523 GCA_964028335.1 Altica lythri | reverse complement strand
TGTCAACTGTCAATTGTCAACTGTCAACTGTCATTTGTCAACTGTTAACTGTCAATTGTCAATTGTCAACTGTAAATTGTCAATTGTCAACTGTCAATTGTCAACTGTCAATTGTCAACTGTCAACTGTCAATTGTCAATTGTCAATTGTCAATTGTCAATTGTCAATTGTCAACTGTCAACTGTCAACTGTCAACTGTCATTTGTCAACTGTCAATTGTCAACTGTAAATTGTCAACTGTCAATTGTCAACTGTCAATTGTCAACTGTCAATTGTCAACTGTCAATTGTCAATTGTCAACTGTCAATTGTCAACTGTCAATTGTCAATTGTCAATTGTCAATTGTTAACTGTCAATTGTCAACTGTCAATTGTCAACTGTCAATTGTCAACTGTCAATTGTCAACTGTCAATTGTCAACTGTCAATTGTCAACTGTCAATTGTCAACTGTCAACTGTCAATTGTCAATTGTCAATTGACAAAAGTCAACTGTCAAATGTCAATTGACAAAAGTCAACTGTCAATTGACAAAAGTCAACTGTCAATTGTCAACTGTCAATTGTCAATTGTCAATTGTCAACTGTCAATTGTCAACTGTCAATTGTCAACTGTCAATTGACAAAAGTCAACTGTCAATTGTCAATTGTCAACTGTCAATTGTCAACTGTCAATTGTCAATTGTCAATTGTCAGTTGTCAACTGTCAATTGTCAATTGTCAATTGTCAATTGTCAATTGTCAATTGTCAATTGTCAACTGTCAATTGTCAACTGTCAACTTTCAATTGTCAACTGTCAATTGTCAACTGTCAACTGTCAATTGTCAACTGTCAATTGTCAACTGTCAATTGTCAACTGTCAATTGTCAACTGTCAATTGTCAACTATCAACTGTCAACTGTCAATTGTCAACTGTCAATTGTCAACTGTCAACTGTCAACTGTCAATTGTCAACTGTCAACTGTGAAATGTCAACTGTCAATTGACAAAATCAACTGTCAATTGTCAACTGTCAATTGACAAAATCAACTGTCAATTGTCAACTTTCAATTGTCAACTGTAACCTGTCAACTGTCAAATGTCAAATGTCAACTGTCAACTGTCAATTGTCAACTGTCAATTGTCAATTGTCAATTGTCAATTGTCAACTGTCAATTATTGTCAACTGTCAATTATTGTTAACTGTCAATTGTCAACTGTCAATTGTCAACTGTCAATTGTCAACTGTCAATTGTCAACTGTCAATTGTCAACTGTCAATTGTCAACTGTCAATTGTCAACTGTCAACTGTCAACTGTCAATTGTCAACTGTCAACTGTCAATTGTCAACTGTCAATTGTCAACTGTCAACTGTCAACTGTCAATTGTCAACTGTCAATTGTCAACTGCCAACTGTCAACTGTCAACTGTCAACTGTCAACTGTCAATTGTCAACTGTCAATTGTCAACTGTCGATTGTCAACTGTCAACTGTCAATTGTCAACTGTCAATTGTCAACTGTCAATTGTCAACTGTCAATTGTCAACTGTCAATTGTCAACTATCAATGGTCAACTGTCAACTGTAAAATGTCAACTGTCAATTGACAAAAGTCAACTGTCAATTGTCAACTGTCAATTGTCAACTGTCAACTGTCAACTGTCATTTGTCAACTGTCAACTGTCAATTGTCAATTGACAATTGACAATTGACAATTGTCAATTGTCAATTGTCAATTGTCAATTGTCAACTGTCAATTGTCAATTGTCAATTGTCAATTGTCAACTGTCAATTGTCAACTGTCAATTGTCAACTTTCAATTGTCAACTGTCAACTGTCAAATGTCAACTGTCAACTGTCAATTGTCAACTGTCAATTGTCAACTGTCAATTGTCAACTGTCAATTATTGTCAACTGTCAATTTTTAACTGTCAAGTGTCAACTGTCAATGGTCAACTGTCAATTGTCAACTGTCAACTGTCAATTGTCAACTGTCAATTGTCAACTGTCAATTGTCAATTGTCAATTGTCAATTGTCAACTGTCAATTGTCAACTGTCAATTGTCAACTGTCAATTGTCAATTGACAAAAGTCAACTGTCAAATGTCAATTGACAAAAGTCAACTGTCAATTGTCAACTGTCAATTGTTAATTGTCAACTGTCATTTGTCAACTGTCAACTGTCAATTGTCAACTGTCAATTGACAAAAGTCAACTGTCAATTGTCAATTGTCAACTGTCAATTGTCAATTGTCAACTGTCAATTGTCAACTGTCAATTGTCAACTGTCAACTGTCAACTGTCAACTGTCAACTGTCAATTGTCAACTGTCAATTGTCAACTGTCAATTGTCAACTGTCAATTGTCAACTGTCAATTGTCAACTGTCAATTGTCAACTGTCAATTGTCAACTGTCAATTGTCAACTGTCAATTGTCAACTGTCAATTGTCAACTGTCAACTGTCAATTGTCAACTGTCAATTGTCAACTGTCAATTGTCAACTGTCAATTGTCAACTGTCAATTGTCAACTGTCATTTGTCAACTGTCAACTGTCAATTGTCAACTGTCAACTGTCAATTGTCAACTGTCAATTGTCAATTGTCAATTGTCAATTGTCAATTGTCAACTGTCAATTGTCAATTGTCAACTGTCAATTGTCAATTGTCAACTGTCAATTGTCAATTGTCAACTGTCAATTGTCAATTGTCAACTGTCAATTGTCAACTGTCAATTGTCAATTGTCAACTTTCAATTGTCAACTGTCAACTGTCAACTGTCAAATGTCAACTGTCAATTGTCAACTGTCAATTGTCAACTGTCAATTGTCAACTGTCAATTGTCAACTGTCAATTATTGTCAACTGTCAATTTTTAACTGTCAAGTGTCAACTGTCAATGGTCAACTGTCAATTGTCAACTGTCAACTGTCAATTGTCAACTGTCAACTGTCAATTGTCAACTGTCAATTGTCAACTGTAAATTGTCAACTGTAAATTGTCAACTGTCAATTGTCAACTGTCAATTGTCAACTGTCAATTGTCAACTGTCAATTGTCAACTGTCAATTGTCAACTGTCAATTGTCAACTGTCAACTGTGAAATGTCAACTGTCAATTGACAAAATCAACTGTCAATTGTCAATTGTCAATTGTCAATTGTCAACTGTCATTTGTCAACTGTCAATTGTCAACTGTAAATTGTCAACTGTCAATTGTCAACTGTCAATTGTCAACTGTCAATTGTCAACTGTCAATTGTCAATTGTCAACTGTCAATTGTCAACTGTCAATTGTCAACTGTCAATTGTCAACTGTCAATTGTCAACTGTCAATTGTCAACTGTCAACTGTCAATTGTCAACTGTCAATTGTCAACTGTCAATTGTCAACTGTCAATTGTCAACTGTCAATTGTCAACTATCAACTGTCAACTGTCAATTGTCAATTGACAAAAGTCAACTGTCAAATGTCAATTGACAAAAGTCAACTGTCAATTGACAAAAGTCAACTGTCAATTGTCAACTGTCAATTGTCAATTGTCAATTGTCAACTGTCATTTGTCAACTGTCATTTGTCAACTGTCAACTGTCAATTGACAACAGTCAACTGTCAATTGACAAAAGTCAACTGTCAATTGTCAACTGTCAATTGTCAACTGTCAATTGTCAATTGTCAATTGTCAATTGTCAATTGTCAACTGTCAATTGTCAATTGTCAACTGTCAATTGTCAACTGTCAATTGTCAACTGTCAATTGTCAACTGTCAATTGTCAACTGTCAATTGTCAACTGTCAATTGTCAATTGTCAACTGTCAATTATTGTCAACTGTCAATTGTCAACTGTCAATTGTCAACTGTCAATTGTCAATTGTCAATTGTCAATTGTCAACTGTCAATTGTCAACTGTCAATTGTCAACTGTCAATTGTCAACTATCAATTGTCAACTGTCAATTGTCAACTGTCAATTGTCAACTGTCAATTGTCAACTGTCAATTGTCAACTGTCAATTGTCAACTGTCAATTGTCAACTGTCAATTGTCAACTGTCAATTGTCAACTGTCAATTGACAACTGTCAATTGTCAACTGTCAATTGTCAACTGTCAATTGTCAACTGTCAATTGTCAACTGTCAATTGTCAACTGTCAATTGTCAACTGTCAATTGTCAACTGTCAATTGTCAACTGTCAATTGTCAACTGTCAATTGTCAACTGTCAACTGTCAATTGTCAACTGTCAATTATTGTCAACTGTCAATTGTCAACTGTCAACTGTCAATTGTCAACTGTCAATTGTCAACTGTCAATTGTCAACTGTCAATTGTCAACTGTCAATTGTCAACTGTCAATTGTCAACTGTCAATTGTCAACTGTCAATTGTCAACTGTCAATTGTCAACTGTCAATTGTCAACTGTCAATTGTCAACTGTCAATTGTCAACTGTCAATTGTCAACTGTCAATTGTCAACTGTCAATTGTCAACTGTCAATTGTCAACTGTCAATTGTCAACTGTCAATTGTCAACTGTCAATTGTCAACTGTCAATTGTCAACTGTCAATTGTCAACTGTCAATTGTCAACTGTCAACTGTCAATTGTCAACTGTCAACTGTCAATTGTCAACTGTCAATTGTCAACTGTCAATTGTCAACTGTCAATTGTCAACTGTCAATTGTCAACTGTCAACTGTCAATTGTCAACTGTCAATTGTCAACTGTCAATTGTCAACTGTCAATTGTCAACTATCAATGGTCAACTGTCAACTGTAAAATGTCAACTGTCAATTGACAAAAGTCAACTGTCAATTGTCAACTGTCAATTGTCAACTGTCAACTGTCAACTGTCAACTGTCATTTGTCAACTGTCAACTGTCAATTGTCAATTGTCAATTGTCAATTGTCAATTGTCAATTGTCAATTGTCAACTGTCAATTGTCAATTGTCAATTGTCAATTGTCAACTGTCAATTGTCAACTGTCAATTGTCAACTTTCAATTGTCAACTGTCAACTGTCAAATGTCAACTGTCAACTGTCAATTGTCAACTGTCAATTGTCAACTGTCAATTGTCAACTGTCAATTATTGTCAACTGTCAATTTTTAACTGTCAAGTGTCAACTGTCAATGGTCAACTGTCAATTGTCAACTGTCAACTGTCAATTGTCAACTGTCAATTGTCAACTGTCAACTGTCAATTGTCAACTGTCAATTGTCAACTGTCAACTGTGAAATGTCAACTGTCAATTGACAAAATCAACTGTCAATTGTCAACTTTCAATTGTCAACTGTCAACTGTCAACTGTCAAATGTCAAATGTCAACTGTCAATTGTCAACTTTCAATTGTCAACTGTCAACTGTCAACTGTCAAATGTCAAATGTCAAATGTCAACTGTCAATTGTCAACTGTCAATTGTCAACTGTCAATTGTCAACTGTCAATTATTGTCAACTGTCAATTATTGTCAACTGTCAATTTTCAACTGTCAAGTGTCAACTGTCAATGGTCAACTGTCAACTGTCAACTGTCAACTGTCAATTGTCAACTGTCAATTGTCAACTGTCAATTGTCAACTGTCAATTGTCAACTGTCAATTGTCAACTGTCAATTGTCAACTGTCAATTGTCAACTGTCAATTGTCAACTGTCAATTGTCAACTGTCAATTGTCAACTGTCAATTGTCAACTGTCAATTGTCAACTGTCAATTGTCAACTGTCAATTGTCAACTGTCAATTGTCAACTGTCAATTGTCAACTGTCAACTGCCAATTGTCAACTGTCAATTGTCAACTGTCAACTGTCAATTGTCAACTGTCAATTGTCAACTGTCAATTGTCAATTGACAAAAGTCAATTGACAAAAGTCAACTGTCAATTGTCAACTGTCAGTTGTCAACTGTCAACTGTCAGTTGTCAATTGTCAACTGTCATTTGTCAACTGTCAACTGTCAATTGTTAATTGTCAACTGTAAATTGTCAATTGTCAACTGTCAATTGTCAACTGTCAATTGTCAACTGTCAACTGTCAATTGTCAATTGTCAATTGTCAATTGTCAATTGTCAATTGTCAACTGTCAACTGTCAACTGTCAACTGTCAACTGTCATTTGTCAACTGTCAATTGTCAACTGTAAATTGTCAACTGTCAATTGTCAACTGTCAATTGTCAACTGTCAATTGTCAACTGTCAATTGTCAATTGTCAACTGTCAATTGTCAACTGTCAATTGTCAATTGTCAATTGTCAATTGTTAACTGTCAATTGTCAACTGTCAATTGTCAACTGTCAATTGTCAACTGTCAATTGTCAACTGTCAATTGTCAACTGTCAATTGTCAACTGTCAACTGTCAATTGTCAATTGTCAATTGACAAAAGTCAACTGTCAAATGTCAATTGACAAAAGTCAACTGTCAATTGACAAAAGTCAACTGTCAATTGTCAACTGTCAATTGTCAATTGTCAACTGTCAATTGTCAACTGTCAACTGTCAATTGTCAACTGTCAATTGACAAAAGTCAACTGTCAATTGTCAATTGTCAACTGTCAATTGTCAACTGTCAATTGTCAATTGTCAATTGTCAGTTGTCAACTGTCAATTGTCAATTGTCAATTGTCAATTGTCAATTGTCAATTGTCAACTGTCAATTGTCAACTGTCAACTTTCAATTGTCAACTGTCAATTGTCAACTGTCAACTGTCAATTGTCAACTGTCAATTGTCAACTGTCAATTGTCAACTGTCAATTGTCAACTATCAACTGTCAACTGTCAATTGTCAACTGTCAATTGTCAACTGTCAACTGTCAACTGTCAATTGTCAACTGTCAACTGTGAAATGTCAACTGTCAATTGACAAAATCAACTGTCAATTGTCAACTGTCAATTGACAAAATCAACTGTCAATTGTCAACTTTCAATTGTCAACTGTAACCTGTCAACTGTCAAATGTCAAATGTCAACTGTCAACTGTCAATTGTCAACTGTCAATTGTCAATTGTCAATTGTCAATTGTCAATTGTCAATTGTCAACTGTCAATTATTGTCAACTGTCAATTATTGTTAACTGTCAATTGTCAACTGTCAATTGTCAACTGTCAATTGTCAACTGTCAATTGTCAACTGTCAATTGTCAACTGTCAATTGTCAACTGTCAATTGTCAACTGTCAGTTGTCAACTGTCAACTGTCAACTGTCAACTGTCAATTGTCAACTGTCAATTGTCAACTGTCAATTGTCAACTGTCAACTGTCAACTGTCAATTGTCAACTGTCAATTGTCAACTGCCAACTGTCAACTGTCAACTGTCAACTGTCAATTGTCAACTGTCAATTGTCAACTGTCGATTGTCAACTGTCAACTGTCAACTGTCAATTGTCAACTGTCAACTGTCAATTGTCAACTGTCAATTGTCAACTGTCAACTGTCAATTTTCAACTGTCAAGTGTCAACTGTCAATGGTCAACTGTCAATGGTCAACTGTCAATTGTCAACTGTCAACTGTCAATTGTCAATTGTCAATTGTCAACTGTCAATTGTCAACTGTCAATTGTCAACTGTCAATTGTCAACTGTCAATTGTCAACTGTCAATTGTCAACTGTCAATTGTCAACTGTCAATTGTCAACTGTCAATTGTCAACTATCAATTGTCAACTATCAATTGTCAACTGTCAATTGTCAACTGTCAAATGTCAACTGTCAATTGTCAACTGTCAATTGTCAACTGTCAATTGTCAACTGTCAATTGTCAACTGTCAATTGTCAACTGTCAATTGTCAATTGTCAACTGTCAATTGTCAACTGTCAACTGTCAACTGTCAATTGTCAATTGTCAATTGTCAACTGTCAATTGTCAATTGTCAATTGTCAACTGTCAATTGTCAACTGTCAATTGTCAACTGTCAATTGTCAACTGTCAATTGTCAACTGTCAATTGTCAACTGTCAACTGTCAATTGTCAACTGTTAATTGTCAACTGTCAATTGTCAACTGTCAATTGTCAACTGTCAATTGTCAACTGTCAATTGTCAACTGTCAACTGTCAATTGTCAATTGTCAACTGTCAACTGTCAATTGTCAACTGTCAATTGTCAACTGTCAATTGTCAACTGTCAATTGTCAATTGTCAACTGTCAACTGTCTATTGTCATCTGTAAACTGTCAATTTTCAATTGACAAAAGTGAACTGTCAATTAACAAAAGTCAACTGTCAATTGGTCAACTGTCAATTGTCAATTGAATTAATTTATTGATATTTGACGTAAGTTTTTGACATTTTTGATATATGAATGACATTTTTGACATTTGAATGACATTTTTAACATTTGAATGACTTTTTTGACATTTGAATAACATTTTTAACATTCACATGACATTTTTGACGTTTAAGTTTAAAATTATCATTCTTACGTCAAATCTTTTAACATTGAATATAAATTATCAACTTTTGTCATGATTTTTGACATTTAATATGATTTTATAACATTTGACACAGGATTTTGACATTTGAAAGAAGATTTTCACATTTGACACGAGATTTTGACATTGAAATCAGTTTATTGATATTTGACGTAAGATTTTGACATTTGATTGGCATTTTTGGTATTTGAATGACATTTTTGACATTTGAATGACAATTTTGGCATTTATTGATATTTTTGACGTTTAAGTTTAAAATTATCATTTTTATGTCAAATCTTTTAATATTTAATATAAATTATCAACTTTTGTCATGATTTTTGACATTTAATATGATTTTTTAACATTTTACACAAAATTTTGACATTTGAATCAATTTATTGACATTTGACGTAAGCTTTTGACATTTGATTGGCATTTTTGATATTTCAATGACATTTTTGACATTTGCATGACATTTTTTTGACATTTGAATGACATTTTGACATTTGAATGACATTATTAACATTTGAATGACTTTTTTGACATTTAAATAATATTTTTGACATTCGAATAACATTTTTGACGTTTAAGTTTAAAATTATCATTTTTACGTCAACTCTTTTAACATTTGATATAAAATTATCAACTTTTGTCTTGATTTTTGACATTTAATATGATTTTTTTACATTTGACAAAAGTTTTTGACATTTGAAAGGAGATTTTCACATTTGACACGAGATTTTGACATTGAAATCAAGTTATTGACATTTGACGTAAGATTTTGACATTTGAATCAATTAATTGACATTTGACGTAAGATTTTGTCATTTGAAAGAAGATTTTCACATTTGACACGATATTTTGACATTTGAATCAATTTATTGACATTTGACGTAAGATTTTGACATTTGAATGACATGTAATGTCAGTTTTGACATTTAAATGACAGTTTTAACATTTAAATAACATTTTTGACATTTAAATGACATTATTGTTATCCAAATGACATTTTTGACAGTTCATTATATACACTCCAATTAATAGAAAACTTGCATTGTTATATTTGACATTTGTCTATTTTGACAGATTATAACGTAAAATCCAATCAATAGGAAACTTTCTATGTTGTATTTGACAGTTGGATATTTTGACATAAACTTCAACTTGCTCAATGTTATATTTGACATTTGAATAGTTTGACAGATTATTATATACATTTCAATGAATAGAAAACTTGCATTGTGTTCTATTTGACATTAAGTTATTTTGACAGCTTATTACATGAATTCCAACCAATGGGAACATTTCATTGTGTTATAAATGACATATTTGACATTTGTATATTTTGACAAATTATTACTTATAGAAAACTTGCTTTGTATAATATTTAAAGTTTGTTTATTTTATTTATATTTTAATTTGTATATATTATTTATTTTTTTAATTTTTGCATGTTTTTGTTGTGTTTGAATTTAATTTAATTTAGAATTTATTTTTTTATAAAAATATTTTTTATTTATTAACAGAAATCTCCACCGAAATCAGCAACAACTACAATTCCAACAAGAACAGCTTTACAGGTAACAACATATTAAAAAAAAATATATTTTTATTAATATTAGATACAGAAAAATAGCAAAAAACCAACCAATTATAATATATTTTAATAATTATGTAATTTTTTCTAATACAGATTTTTATATAATAATTATAGTCCAAGATCCCGATATAGGACGACCTTCACCGAGCTGGTTAATGGACCAAACAAATTTTTTATGTAATTTAATATATCAAAAAATATATTTCATATGAGTTGCCTATCGAATTTCAGTCCAGTATATTTTTAATTAATTTTTAAAATTTTTTTGTGCGACTGAGAGGTCCCTACCTACCGTCCCATGCGATAGAAGAGGACACAACATAACAGCGTTTGTATCCCGGCCTTTTAAAGAGAGAGAGCTCTCTGCTCTTAAAGACAAGAAGCATAGCGATAGACGCGTACAGTATATATCAGTAAGTATATATCTATAGATACATTAATTATATAGAGCAAATTGCTTTAATTTAATTCAGTTAATATTTTTAAATAGGAAAAAAAAGAAATAAAATTTGTCAGATAAGAATTATATATGTATTGCTATAACCTTCTTATTAACTAAAGATTTATATATACTTTAATGTAACAAAATATATACATATATATATTTAATTGATTGAAGAAAAAATTAAAAACTAATCCTTTTTTTTAATATGAAACTACTCCAAAATAATGCTCAGAATGTACGCGTCTATCGCTATCCTTCTTGTCTTCAAGAGCAGAGAGCATGCGCACTCTCTCTCTCTTTAAAAGGCCGGGATACAAACGCTGTTATGTTGTGTCCTCTTCTATCGCATGGGACGGTTGGTAGGGACCTCTCAGTCGCACAAAATTTTTTTAAAAATTAATTAAAAATATCCTGAACTGAAATTCGATAGGCAACTCATATGCAATAAATTTTTTGATATATTAAATTACATAAAAAATATGTTTGGTCCATTAACCAGCTCGGTGAAGGTCGTCCTATATCGGGATCTTAGACTATTATTGCTTTTTGTCGATAAAAAATTTATAATTTATTGTTATGTTATTTTTTTTTTAAATAAAATTTACTTACCTTGTTTTTTTTATTATCCTTTTATTTATTTTAGGAAATATTTTTGGGTATTGTATAAAATAAATAATTTATTATTAATGATGGTTTTATTTATTTATTTACTAGCTGACCCGGTGGCGTAATTACAAACCCTAAGTGGTCTCAGCGCTCGAACGCTCGGTTCACGCCAATGCTTGTCATAGAAGCCTGTATACACGTTTAAACAAATTGTAAGCTTTTAAATTAAAATACATTTGTATATAAAAAACAGCATACTATCAGCATTGTTACGGTGTTATTTATAATTTAGTGTAATATATTTATTAATAATTAATCTTTTTCAAAAGTCTAGTAAGAATTTGTGACTAATAATTTATGTCATTGAAAAGTTACCAAAAGCTAGTTTTTGATGTGAAACATCTATAGCCGCACGTAAATCAGATTTCTGGCGTGGCGACGGTGACGTATGACGTAAAAAACCTAACGCATAGATAATATTTAATAAAGAGATGTACTGATACCTTATATGAAATTGGTCTCATGTTTTGAGCGACGGTGGCGCGCCAACAATTGGGGGAAGAAGCTCATCGATTCAAAAATTTGGCGGGACAGGGTATGAATTGTTTCATATAGAAATACACTTTTAAAGCTCATATTTTAATTTTTAATATTTTTACTGATGTATAAAAATATTAAAAATTGAAATATAGACTTAAAAGTGCATATTATCTTATAATATTTAGGTAAATAAATATAAAAACTAAATAATAAACAAATTTTGATGTGAAACATCTATAGCCGCACGTAAATCAGATTTCTGGCATGGCGACGAAAATTGGTATATATATATATAAAAAAAAAAAAAAAAAAAAAAAAAAAAAAAAAAAAAAAAAAAAAAAAAAAAAAAAAGGAGGATAACGGGCAATGTACGCAACAAGGATCATAGGTTACAAGTAGGAATGGTAACCGCAGACATGCATGTTTCTGGCTCATTAGCCGGCATAACCAAGAAAAGTATTGCACTTGGCTAGCAAAAGTGTTGGGTACTTGGGAGCAAAGGATGTTGGGGAAACATGTGTCAAGAAACACAAAAAACACAAAAACAACGAACGCTCACACAGGAGTCCTATCGCCATTTTGTGCTTTCGGCCAGCTGTGCCAATGGGTTTTCGGCTAGCAACCAGCGTTTATTTTGATGCGCGTTTTCTTGGCACTTTGTTTATATATATATATATATATATATATATATATATATATATATATATATATATATATATATATGTATATATATATATATGTATTTTTCCACGGAAAAGGTATTTTCAAAATTTTGAAAATTTTCAAAATTTTGAAAATTTTCAAAATTTTCAGAATTTTCAAAATTTTTAAAGTTTTTAAATTTTTCAATGTTTACTTTAATCGCGCATAAAGGTTACACGCACACTTTTTTTTATTGAATACTGCATGCCTATACTTTTACAAAATAATGTTGATGTTTCACATCTGCCAGGCGTCCCGTGACGGCCCCCCTTTTTTTTATATATTAAGTAGGTAAGTTTCGTCTGTGAGAAAGTTGGAGATAATTGTAAATAGTATTTTTTTTGGAAACGTTATTCAAATACAACGTATGGTTTGACTGTATCGTTATTGTTTTTAAGCGAAAGTTTAATCACATTTTGAGAGCTTATAGTAGCAGAGAAACTAATCCCACGCCACTAGTGCTTCACACGAGAACGAGATTTTTCTCGTCTCGTCTCGTTCTCGTCCTGCTTTTCCGAAACGAGACGAGACGTTTTAAAAAATAAATACAATGGGCGATACCGAGACCACATACAAGGCAACCCGAGAATCTCGTTTTTAGTCTCATTAATTTTTTTTATGATGTTTTTATCCGATAAATCAGAAATGGCCTTTATAGAAAACAATATAGGTATTTTAGAAAATATAAAATCTTGTGACCATCTGTGATATGTTTTATTGTAAATTTAAACAGAAATCACTAACCGAGTATGATTTTCGTAAAATTATTAAATTTATGTCTGTGTAAAAATATTTTTGTGTAATAGCGTAATAAATATAGCATTAAAAAAATTATTTATTATTTTAGTTTATATAATATTTATAATCATAATTTACAATTAAGCGAGACGAGACGGAATTGACGAGGCCGAGACGAGATTTTTGTTACTCTCGCCTACTCTCGTCACGTGTGAAGCCCTACACGCAACATGACTAATTTGAGCGTTCGAGCGCTGAAACCACTAAAGGGTTTGTAATTACGCGACCCGGTGCACTTCGTATCGCAAATTATTTATGTCATTCTTCAATTTTTCGTTTTTTCAATTTATTTTGATTTATTGTTAGTTATCAGGTTTATACTATTCTTTTTTTCGTTATATTTTGTAGTTTATCGATAAAATATATTAGAAAATACTTAATTTAGTATGAATTTCTCGTTTAAATATAAGTGATATTAACTGCGCGACCTTCCGGTGTCGTCACAATACTTAAGTAAGGATTGCTCGTTTAAATATATATGTGATATTAACTGCGCCACCTTACGGTGGCGTGATATAAAGTAATCAAATAAGTAGTGGTTGCTCGTTTAATGGAAGCGCCATCTGGTGGTAACTTTCATTAATACGAATATCACATTCATATTAACCATTAAAAATACAGCATCCTACTGATTTTCATGACAATCAGTTGAACAGGGCAGTAGTTGCTACTTTGCAGCGCCACCTGGTGGCGAGTGGCATCAATGAGCATATTATACAAACCTTCTACGTGGAAAAATACATATGCATACCAATTTTCATGACAATCGGTTGAACGGGGCAGAAGTTATCACTCTGCAGCGTCACCTGGTGGCGAGTTACATCAATGTGCATAGTATAATCGTTTACTCCTTGAAAAAATACATATACCTACCAATTTTCATGTCAATCGGTTGAACGGGGCAGAAGTTGCTACTTTGCAGCGCCACCTGGTGGCGAGTGGCATCAATGGGCATATCATATAAACCTTCTCCGTGGAAAAATACATATATATATATATATATATATATATATATATATATATATATATATATTATAACATATGTAACTCGTTTCTATAGTATTCTGTAAGTCACCATGCTATAAAGTACTCCTTACCTTGAATTTTTTTAAATTTTAATATAGATGTGAAGAAGGTAAGACTCAAATTAATTTCTTTTATCTTAAATATTATTATTTTAAAATATACTCCTGGCTATTCTCTTTCTTAGGGTCAGAGTTCAAAAAATTTCAAATAATTAAATAGATTCAACTTCAACTAATATTGAAAATTTCAACAAAACGATTATAAAATTCAACAATCATATACCAAATTATGTTTTCTGAACAATGATTCTATCTTAACCTTAACCTTACTTTTTCTTAATGTGTTGTGCGCTTTTACACATTACTTTCAAAAAAACCAAATATAGTTAAATCAAGTGTTATGAAAAATTCTGAATTTTGTAACTAATAAATCAAATTAAACTTATCTACTAATGAAAAATAACTTATTTAAACAGTGAAACAGTGTACAAGTGAAATTAAATGTTCATTAAATACATAAAAATCAAACACAGGAAAGTTCTTTATTTTTAAAAATTGGAAATTGATACCGTGTTCTGGTGATTTTGTATTCTCTTGGGACAGCTAAGGCACAGGATATCCTTTTCAATTGGAATCCCCCATTTCCCAGGACATCAATGATATACGGACACTTTAGAGATTTTGACTAATAAAATTGCTTCTAATCAGGAAATAATCAGCTCTTGCATCAAATGGTAAGTAAACTAATACTTTCTTTCTTATTAGAAACTGGTTTTACTTTCGTTAAATTAACTCAGGAAGCATTTATATCAATGAATTGCTCAGCATACAATTTCTAACATTTATTTCTCCATAAAAATAAACTTTACTTCTTACCAGATACTATCAGGAACTTCCTTGTAGTTTTGTTAACACTTTTGACTACTTTTAAACTTTCTTTTATAAGTATTTTGAAACAAAAATCGAAATTTTAACGGAGCAAACTTTATTACATCTTATCCCTTCAGAAGGTAGAAAACAAGAGAGCGATTCAGAAATAAACAACTTAACAACTGAATCTCCAAACAAACTTACACTATACATTATTATTCTCTATTCGCCTACTAATTATTTGTCAAATAAAATTACTAAAAATCTAATACTTAATTCCTTATTTACATTTAATACAATAATCATTCTTTTAAAATTTGCTATACTTTTGTTGAATTGTTAATTTTATAATATCTTATCTATAATATAATCTAATATCTTTCTATTTTCAGAACTTTTCATTTGGAAATTAAACTAATAACAAATTACAATATGGCTTGAAAACAAACATTGTATATTTTGAAAGTAAGTAAAATTTTTTTATATTTCTTCTACGATTTCTAATATTTTATAATAAAATTTATGTAATGTTTTACATTTATGTTTTAACATTTAATTTTCTTATTTCATTTTATCTTAATTTATTTAAAATTGTTTCTAATTACCAATGTATCGTAAAATTTATAAACTTTTTAAATATTTACTCTTATTATCTATTTAATACATGATCATTAAAATTTTATATATTATAGATTAAACTATATAGAATCTTTAAAATAAACATCTCTTAGATATACTTGTATATTTTAATTTCTTATTTTGTTTTATTTTTCTTTTTTAGGAATTGTGAAGAAGATGATGATAAATTATACCAAATTTACTGCATTTGCACTCTGCCTTGGAATAAGAATATTTTCCTTTCTCTATTTCCATTAATTTTCTTTATATGTACTTATTTGATATAGCATAGTAACTTATATCATCTCAATATATATATATATATATATATATATATATATATATATATATATATATATATATATATATATATATATATATATATATATATAAACGAACAGAGCGTTTTGTGAGTGACAGTCTAAGAATGTCCAAAGATGATACATAAAGTATCTAGTGCCTTACTGTCAAAAGTAATAATTTCAGTTTTAAACTGAAATGGTGTCGGTTAGAAATTTCTAACACTTTAAAAGACACCTTGGATGCTGCGATATAAATAGATATAAATATCATTCAACCTATATCAGGGCAAAACCAAACTACAGACACGTGTTTCGTTTTATCATTTTACCTTGCCTAAGGTTATATACAAGATGCAAAGCTACCACTGAAATACCATTTTTGGAGTGAAGATGGAACCACTTGCGACTGTTTATCAGTTTTGCAATTTGACATCTATAGATATCGTTCAATTTATAGCAGGGATGTCTCTTGATTAGTGACTTGAGAGACATAGCCTGTACTACACTGACGAGCTCAAATAAGAGCGAAACACGTGTCTGTAGTTTGGTTTTGCCCTGATATAGGTTGAATGATATTTATATCTATTTATATCGCAGCATCCAAGGTGTCTTTTAAAGTGTTAGAAATTTCTAACCGACACCATTTCAGTTTAAAACTGAAATTACTACTTTTGACAGTAAGGCACTAGATACTTTATGTATCATCTTTGGATATATATATATATATATATATATACATATATATATATATATATGTATGTCTTTAGGTGCTTACCGCGACGATTTCTGTTTCCTAATGGTGTTTAGCGCGACATAGTGGTGCATAACGCGACGTCGCGCTAAATATAAGCAATCTATCGGTGCTTAGCGCCCCAATGCGGTGTAGCCAAACTTATAAAAAGCCTGAGAGCTGAAGAAGAAATAAGTAATTTTATGTTTACGTGTGACGTAACCGGATATAGACAATTACATTATTAAAGTAATGTTTAGGTTAATTTTAATAAAAATTGTATTCAAAAGTGAATTCATGCATTTGGAGGTACGTTAGATATACCTTCCTACATTCATAAAAAAATTAATATAATAGTTTTTCAAATATTTATAGATAGAAAAGAAAAAATTAAAGTTAAGAAGAAAAACGATGGAAATGGGAGATATAAACTAGTCTTGTTGAAAAGAAAAGTTAGGAGAAAGAAAATCTTTTGAATCATTATAAAACACTAGGTGTTTGAAATTCCACAAAAAATAATATTATTACCATTGTTTCCAGCAATAAATGTATAGGGACTTTATTTAGGTAGGTATCTACCTAGCTCTCCTATTTTTAAATTTTGGCATAGATGTTAATAAATCATACAGAGCTTCATTCATTTATATTTATACCTACTCTTTGAGTTAGCATTGCGAACTTTATTTTTAAGACCTTAAACCGTTTACCCAGCTCAACCTTTTTTTTTGTATACACATTTTTTAATTCTTACATTTCACAGCCCTTCATACAAAGTTGGAAAATAAAAAAAAATACTTTTTACTTTTCAGTAACTATGTAACTAACAAACCCAGTAAGAAGAAAACTTTTGTGGTTATGTTGTTGTTGTTATTTAGTTTTATTTAAAAACTTTCTATTGTAATGATATATAAGATTTTCAGAAAAGTGATAATGTTTTTAAATCAATCAATGTAAATCCAAAAATACAGTTTGATGCTGATCTGATAATCGTAAGATAACTAATTTTATTTAAAAGTGAATTCTTGCCTTTAGAAGTAAACACATAGGTACCTACCTATATCTACATTCTAAGAAAAAATATACCTAATGGTTTTTAAAATTTTAATCGATTTGAAAAAAAAAGTTTATTTGAAGCAGAATAATGGAACTAGAAGAAATAAACTGACCTTGTTGAAAAGTATTTTTAGAAAACATCATTTGACTCATTATAAAACACTAAGTATTTGAAATTCAACAAATTATTAATTGCTACTCTTGTTTCCAGCAATATACCTACCTCTTAGTATTTTTTATTTTATTTAGGTAGCTACGGTAACTACCTACCTACTATAATGGCTACTTGTTACACGATCATTATCTAGAGAGTAGAGGGGTAGGTGTAATCGTGTAATTGATACAAGTGATACGATACAACGGTTCAGTCTGGAATTTGACATATATTAAGGGGTTTATTCGTGATGCATATAATAGTATTGACATCAGGTATATATTTGCGATCCATATTATGACACCTAACTCCTATTTTATACTTTTTACCATTGATCTTAGTAAATCAAACAGAGCTGGGAAAAAAATGTGTATTTAAGATATAAAATAATATTATGTACAGCTAACAGACTTAAGTCGTGGGCGGTGGGGGAAATCGAGGTGTCGTAAGTTGGCGACGGCAAATGAAATTTTGCAACTTTTTTTTGCTTATTCGTCGTTTGTTTGTAATTGTTCGATAGAATTTATTGTTTGTTCGGTCGTATTTTCTTTTAAAATTATTTTTTAACATGATTACACCCATACAGCTGACTTTCAAATAAAACTTCTAATGCTCATGCGCGAAGTTTTAATAAAATTTGTGGTCTATTCAACAATTGCTGAGTAAATGTAAAAGCCAAAATGGAAATAGATTTCCCAAAATGTTTTCTAAAAGAATGCGACAGTAAATTTTATAAGTTGATTTGAAAATTAACGCTTAATGTCATAACTTATAAGGAAATGTTGGTTGCATACTATTATTCCATTGTATTCTTTGAATATAGATGTTTTATATTCAAAGATTGTTGCAGTTCTAAGTTAAGTTTAATAATAAATATAGAAAAACGTAAAAGTGTGTTCTAAATCTCATCATTATTATTAAAATCATATTTTTTATCTAATCTGATGTGGTTAGATTATTTGTTGTACGTCTATCGTCTATCTATATGTTTATGCGCGCATCACATGAAAACTACTGATCCGATTTGAATGCGTTTTCACATATGTATTTGTCTTCTTTTAACTTAACATCTAGCGTATAAAAATTTCTCCCCCACCTCTTTTACGGTGTGGGGGGAAGAAATTTTTATACAACAATCTATCTACATCACGCGACGAACGACGCGACGTCGTGGGTACATCGATGTAGAACCTAAAAATGTGGTTATTTTTTTTACGTCTGTCTGTCTATCCATATGTTTGTGCGCGCATCACATGAAAACTACTGATCCGATTCGAATGCGGTTTTCACAGATGTATTTGCCTTCTTTTAACTTAACATTTGGTTTATGAAAATTTCTTCTCCCACCCCTTTAACGGAGTGAGGGAAGACATTTTTAAAGAACAATGAACACGCCACGCGAACGACGTCGTGGGTACACGTAGTCTAAGAATGAAATTTGGAATATACAAGTTTGCACGCTAGTAGGTACATAAAATTAATGAACTTTTGCAACCTTTTTTTGCGTATTTATTTGTTCGGCGATTGTTTGTAATTGTTCGATAGAATTTATTGTTTGTTCGTTGTTCATTTTTTTAAGAATTTTCAAAATTTTAGGTTTGAACCTAGCACTCGATATACGATTATCTGCGTCATTTTTTTTTTTCAATTGCACATCCTAATTAAATAATGTTTGTTCGTTAAAAATAACTACTAGACTATCTATCACAAAAGATCGACTACCTTAATAGTGAGTACCCTTCTTCAGAGATAATTGTGCTTGGGGACTTTAATGTTCACCACGAAAAGTGGCTTAAGTCCAACAAAACGGACACAGAAGGCAGGCTAACTGAAGATTTTGCAATTAGCCATGGGCTGTCCCAACTAATCGACAAGCCCACTTACTTTTCCAGAGCTGCCAATCATAGTTCTAATACTCTGGATCTTTTTCTGACTACTCACCCTGAGCAATATAATGTGAATGTTCTGTCTCCCCTAGGTAACTCTGATCATATGCTGTAGTAGAAGTCAAATGTCCAATAGAACCTCACCGATTCGAGGCACCACCAACGAGAACTTTTTGGAACTTAAAAAAAGCAGATTGGGAAGGCCTTCCAGACTATTTTGCAACTTTTTCCTGGAATCCAGTCTGCTTTATTAACAAAGATCCATCGGCAGTTTGCTACAGTACAACTGAAATCATTCAGTGTGCCATGGAAGCTTAGATTCCTCACTTTACCAAACGCTTAAAAGCCAAACAGAAGCCATGGTTTAATAAAGATTGCGATGTAGCTCGGAAAGCTAAGTCCCACAAATTATTTATACAAAATCCAGAAGAAACAAAACAGGATGATATTAACGCTTGGAACAGATACAAGACCACTATTTCCAAATTCAAGAGTCTCTTTGACGCTCGAATGAGAGAGAAAGTAATGTCAAACCCTAATGGAAGCCGGTCCTTTTGGACTCTCGCCAAACATATCAACAACAATTTCACAACAAAAGTTCGTTCCCTCCACTCACATCAGATGACGGCTCAATAGTTACGTCCTCCACAGAAAAGGCAGAGCTCTTTGCCAAAATATTCTCTTCGAACTCGACACTTAACCCACCGGACAACATAGAGCTACCTTCTATTCCACGGGCTCCCCACACAATGGAAAATATCATATTTAGGGTTAAGCGGGTGCAGAGAGTTCTTGCTACTCTAAATACCAACAAAGCAAGCGGCCTCGATGAAATACCTGCTTTACTCTTAAAATGTTGTGCTCCTGAACTAGCGCCAGTTTTCACTAAGCTATTTCAACTATCATATGATACTGGTATTTTTCCAGAATCCTGGAAAACTGCTCGAGTACAACCAGTCCCCAAGAAAGGCTCTAAAACGCAGCCTTCTAACTACAGACCCATAGCTCTTCTATCTGTTATATATTAGCAAAACTATGGAGAAATACGTCAATCACGAGATCCTGAGCTACCTTGAGACACACAACCTTTTAAGTGACAGGCCGATCTACTAGCATATGTAACTCATGTTTGGAGTGATGCCATCCACCGCTATGGGGAGACTCAAATAGTATCACTAGACATCTCAAAAGCATTTGATCAAGTGAAGTGTGGCATGCAGCTCTTTTGAACAAACTGCCTTCATACGGACTCTCGCAAAACCTTTGCAGATGGATATCCAACTTTCTCTCCAACAGGCACATCCAAGTTGCTAGAGATAGACATTCTTCCAACGTCTACAAGATCAACGCTGAAGTTCCCCAAGGATCGGCTCTAGCTCCCACTCTATTCTTACTACACATTAATGATCTACTAGTTAGAAGCCACTAATAACCCGATACATGGTTTTGCAGATGAAAGCAACCTACACTGTAGCAAAGCGCACAACCGTCCCATACCTCTAGATATTAATATACTTCATCAAAATTTTTAATATATAGTCGATTCAGATAGAAGTGTCATCAAGTGGGCTGGGTACGTGTGAGATCATCTTTAACTTTATTACTAGATTCAATGGAAACAGAACTTTAGTTAGGGAATTATATGTCATTGCGATGTGCCAAAATGTTTATAGTTATATTGAGCATATGTAGCAATCTGATCACAAGCTGGCTAATATTGCGATTCAAATTTCACTAAACGTGTGTGCTGCCACTACAAATTTGAATTTTCCAGAGATTACTTGATGACACTTCTATTTAAATCAACTATAGTTGATTCAAATAGAAGTGTCATCAAGTACTCTCTGGAAAATTCAAATTTGTAGTGGCAGTACCCACTTTTAGTGAAATTTGAATCGCAATATTAGCCAGCTTGTGATCATATGCTCAATATAACTATAAACATTTTGACACATCGCGATGACATATAATTCCCTAACTAAAGTTCTGTTTCCATTGAATCTAGTAATAAAGTTAAAGATGATCTCACACGTACCCAGCCCACTTGATGACACTTCTATTTGAATCGACTATATATGTTGTGTACATTATAAACATTTTAGTCCTTTTTTGTGAATAAAATAAAATAATAATAATCTAAGAAACTTTTAAGTATAAGATGTTCTTGTAAAAGTTTATTAAAAAGTAGCTAAACTTATTGCAGATTGATTCCTAATAAATCTTAGTAGGTACTCCTACTTACCTAAAGTAAGGCACTATAGATATAGGTATTATCATCAGCCATTTTTATTCCAATGTCAATCAATTTACGTGTCAGAACATAGACAACTTAAAGAGACACGTGCAATCGTATTTTGTGGTAAAAATGGGAACTAAACTTGCTGGTAGTGCGAAAAGCGAAAAAGTACTTATAGGGGTATAGTAACAGAGTAAGTACTATTAGCGGTTTTAGTTTAAAATAAATTTAAGGTACTTTAAGCATAAAAAGGGTGTTAAAGTAAAATTTTAAACAAAAACATGGTGCGCTGATGTCGGAACTTGTTGCCAACTTTATATTAACCATTGACACATCTGTTCTATTATCTCTAGTTTTGTGGTTGACATTGGACAAAACATGGCTGACGATAATACCTATGTTTATAGTGCCTTACCTAAAGTATTTCTTAATATCAAGATACTTCTAAGTACCTACTACCATATTTAAGATACATCTGAGATACTTAATAAGTATCTTTGTTACCAAAAAGTATCTAAGATTAAACCGCTGAATAGTGAGTTGTTGACAAACCAATAAATGGTAGACCTACTGTCGTAGAAAATGGCATGGTAAACCTTTGAATATAAAACATATTATATTTAAAGTGGTAAACAGACGAAAACAACAGATCATGCAAAAAGTATCTAACATGGTTTTTGGAAGTACCTACCTATCTATAAGACATTTTTAATACTTAGTATCTTTTTCTAAATATATCTCAGGATACTTTTTAATGAAAATGTCTGTATCTTTTATCTAGATAGTTTTAAAATATTTTTACCAGTTTCAAGAGTTAAATATTTACAATAGAAGATTGACTAATTTCTTTTCTCATAAATACCTGTATAAAAGTTATTTCAACACATTTTAAAAATGTTGCAGAGCTTGTACTTAAGTTTATAAGGTTGATTTTATCTATGCAGGTTGAGAAATTATCCACAACTTATTTAAATTATAATTGCTAACCTAAGTTGTTTTTGTGAATGATATTTGTAACTGATGTCTAAATAAAACTCACAAAAATAAATTTTAAAACCAAATATGAACAGTTCATAAAAGTAATTTATAACATGAAATGTAAAAAAAACAAGTTATTAGGTAGGCATTTACAGTTTACAGGTACCTACTTGGCCAAAAAATCGAATTTGGTATAAAAAGTATTTCTGTACTGATTTATAACATGAAATGTAAAAACAGAAGTTAATAGGTAGGTATTTACAAGATAGTAGCTAAAAAAATCGAATTTGGTATATTTTGAATTAACCATCTATGTGCATAAAATAGTTCTATTAAATTTGGATATGGGGGCCACAGTACATTTATTAGCATTGCTCTGTAATTATATTAAACATCCATTGCTTGTTTTGCTTTCTGTATAAAACACTCAAAATGTAAATGAGCGACATTCTTATTATGCCATGATATCATTACAGTTTAATATAACATTAAAAATACATAAATTATCATTATTTTTGTTTATTATAAATTGAAGTTGCGTATTCATAGTGACAGTGACATTGACTATGATTGACATTGACAGTTTGCCGAAGAGACAAACAAACTAAAAAGTAACAGTTACAAAAATAACTTAAGTCATCCTGAAAAATGTTTTAAAGCATATTGCAACGAACATTTCTTTTTTTTTTGTAGACAATCTTAAGAGCATAAAATATTTTATCTATTGTTTTTTGTTTTCTCAAAAACAGTAAAGAATTATAAGTGGCTGATTTCACCATAAACCGAGACCTGTCAAATCTACCTTTCATTATCGTCATTGAACTAACTGTATAATAGATATATTACAGTTCAATAATTCTCGTAAACGCATTAGAATATTAGAATTAGAAGAAGACTTGTTATTTATGTTTTTAAAACTTTCTGTTGAAATGATAAAAAGATTTTCAGAAAAGCGAAAATGCTTTTAAATCGAGCAATATAAAACAAAAAATTCAGATCATCATGATCTGATAATCGTAAGATACTTAAGTAATACATGCCAGCATGAAACATCAAAAATAGACATATATGATATTGGGTTGCCCTTTTTAACAAATATTTTGTGTTAAAGAAATTTTACTGGTGCACTTAGCCTTTTCTTCGTATAATTGTCGTATGTATATAAATGTCACTAAGAAGCAGCTGTAAATGTCAGTAGCAGAACACTAATTCACCCAAAACATTTTAAAGGATTCCTGTAGCCAAGAGAAAACCATTCTTTTGGAAATACTTTTTGTTTTACAAGACGATATTATTGAGTATTTCATATCATTATATTCAGCTGTGCTGTTCTACCACATTTCATCTAAAATATCTTCAGTAGGTAAGCTGAAATAAGTATTTTTTTAAGTGAATGTCTAAAAATTATTTTAATATTTGTTTACTGTGCATAAAATACAGTTTAACTTAAACAAAATATTAAAATAATTTGTAAAACTCCTCTATATTTCTTGCTATTTCTTTATTTTATGGGAATTTTTGTTTTTTGTAAGAATTTATTTATTTTAAGAGAATTTTTTGATTTTTATATTTCTTGTTTTTATGAGAATTTCTGTTTTTTAATTTGTTTTTTTTTGTATTTTTTAATAAAAAATATATTTTTAAATTTTAACCATTTAATTTTTTGAATTACCCTATTCTTAATACTTTTCTAAAGTATCTTAGATACTTAGTAACAAAGATACTATAAACTATCTCATAAGTAGGTAGGTAGAAATATCGACTGGAAGCCATATCGAAGTAAATATTTGGTCTTTGTTAGTTCCGTACAGTACATACCTACTATTGGTGTTCTCATTACACTCAGCGTTTTGGAGTATACAGTAGATAATATTCTGGGTCTATATATTATTTTGTATCATACATACTGAAAAGTATCTTTTTAAAAATTCTCCCAGCTCTGTGTATAATTTATTAAGATCAATAAGTACTAAAAATAAAAGAATATAAGTAGGTACCTAAACAAAGTAAAAAATACTAAGAGGTAGGTATATCAAAGGTATTTATTGATGAAAACAAAGGTATTTTACCAATTATTTTTTGTTGAAGTTTTTCTTATAAGAAAAATATTTTAAATTTTTTTTTATGGACAAAGCAAGTTATACTACTGTTAGCTTGCCAGCCTGCGTTTATAGAGAAAACTTTTTCATAAATTACATTACATTATAAAAACTTTGAAATTGATTTTACAAATATATTTGTTAGTTTTTTTAATTATAAATTTATATTTACCTTACCCACTACTCTTTCCTTAGATTTATTAAAATTAATGCTGAAAATAATAAAACGAGATGTCTAAACAAAATAAAAATACTAATAGGTGGATATTTTACTGTTCGGATCAATGAATACCATTTTTTTAATGATTTTGAACTTTTATTTTAAACCGATTCGAATATTCAAAATATTTTCTATCTTACAAAGTTATTTTTATTTTCAATACGAACTATACTTCGGTTAATTTTTTTTCAAATACCTACCTACTGTGCATTCGTTAAGAATGTAAACTTGAAAAAAGAAGGAATCAATGGCGTAAATGTGTCAATGAGTTAATTATGAAGAATTATTCATAAAATTTATATAAAATACACATAAAAATTTTTAAAATATAATTAATTAGTACGAAGTTATTTTTCTGAAATTTTGTTTTAATTATCGATTAAAAATTTTTAGTTAAAATGAAATAATTTCCTTTTGATCTGTGCTAATGAAGAGTGACAAATTAATTTTCGATGTTTTATATTGTTCCTCTTCATCAAACTAAATAAAAAACTCGAAAAAATCTATCTTTATCTATAAGGTTAGTTTAATTTAGTTTGGTAAGTTTTTACTTTTAATTATGCTGCAATTTAATGAGAATAATAAATAGTCCCTACATAACGTTCAAATTGAATTTTTATTGTTTGAAAGGGATTAATTTTTTTGTTCGAAGTTCATGTTCTTGGTGCATACAGTAATCAAGTTGCGAAATGCTTCCAATTTTATTTTTGTAGTTTTTTATTAATTACAGGTATAGTTTGTAGGTAAAATTACTTTTACATAAACATTGCATTAAAAAGTGAGAATATTAATTTTACCTACAACAAACACTGTCTGCAGTATCAATGGCCGATTAATGGCTGGCCACACTTACTACTCTGGCGTCTCTGGCCCATCGGTGGCTTTCCCATTTAAACGGACTATTAACAAAGTTATATTAGTAAAATATAATTAGATTTATTGAAAAAATACATCACAATGAATGAATAAAAAAGAAACACTTAACCTAAAAGAAGGAATATACCTAAAATAAATTATATTATCATAATAAATTACTGATGACATCTTTGTCGAGGATGAACTTTTCTTTAGGAAGTAGATAGTGCCTTCTTTAGAGTGTCGAAGATAACTTGGCATAGATCATCCTAACTATAGTTTCTGACTTCTTCAGTCATTTCTGCTAATCATATGCCTTAGTTACAGATAAGATTTAAGTAGGTATATTCTGTTGGGAATAGTTTAAATATTTCCTAATTTCAAGTTCTTGTTTTTTATTACAGATGTGCAGAACCTATAGTAGGTATTATGTTGTCTATTAGTGAATGTTTTTGTTCGAATATATTTTTGGCAAATCAAGACTGATCTGGATTGTTTCTTTCTAATAAGCACTCAAGTGTTGAGATACATTTCTACATGTTCTTTTACCTGTATAAATAACATTAATATCTGGACATTTAATAAAGAAAGGACCTTTATTTTGTTTGTTTAATGTTTCTTCTTAACATTACTTAATGTTGAACAAATCATCAACTTACACTGTCAATTTTAATATAACTCAAAGTAAGGTTTGAAACAATCATTATGATTAGATTAGTACTTCAAACTTTGTCATTAAAACACTGATGCTGACTGAAATCAGTTATACAGTTATACGCATGGTTATACCCTTTGTTATACCACACACAATATTGTATCATGACACACAATCACACAAACAAACAGTAAACAGTTGTTCAATTTTAGGGTAAGGTTGTAACATTATTCCTATTCTTATAATGGTCACCAAGAGCCTCTGACAATAGGCCACGTTTAGCCAGCACAGTCTAAAAATAAATGAGGGGAAACATTATTACCATGAAAAACATTATTTTATATGATAACGTCTTCAGCAGTTTATTGACGCCATATCACATTCCTGTGATTTCAAACACATTGCCATTCATTTTCCAGTAGTAAGATATTTGTTGACTTCTTTTAATAATGAATTTTTAAGAATGTAAATATAATAAATCTTGACAAACAGTTTTCATTATTTTTGGTTTCTTATTAATTTTTCCATATTGTAATTATAATAAATTCCTTTTATTATAAAGCAATTTCTTTAATTTCGTCTTTGTTATGTAATGAAACAATAAACAAAAAGAGTTTATAAAATTTAAAATAGGGTTATTTTCACCCACGAACATTTTATTGTAATTATAGGTACTTAGCGCGACTCTACTGCACTTACAACACCGTTGCCAATTTTACTTAAAATTTGGGGCGCTATGCACCTGTAGACATATAAAAATTTTGCGTCGCGCTAAACCACGGTAGACATACCTATATATATATATATATATATATACCAATTTTCATAATAATCGGTCCAGTAGTTTTTGAGTTCATCGATTTCGTACATAAAAACACATCCTTTTATGTGTATATATATATACGTAGAAAATTAGGGAAAGTACGTAGAAAAAAAGTAAACTGACTGTATCAAAATGTGTTTCTTTGGGTTTGATAAATAATGTTGTATTGGTTCAGAAACTTTTTGAATTTTTTAAAAATTCCAAAAATTAAGCGAGTTAGAGCAGTTTTTCTAAAAATTTAGAAAACTACGTAGAAAAAAGTTTTGAGTTCAAATTTTGATCGTAAATGATCAATTTAAATGCAAGAATGTCAAAAAAAAGAAAAAAATCGAATGCATTTAGACATAATGCACATACAGACATTCGGAATTTCAGACTTTAGAATATTCGAAAATTCCTTCTTTTGGACATTCAGACATTTAAACATTTAGGACATTCAGATATTTGAACATTCGGACATTCAGACATTTAGTTAATTCAACATTCAAATATTTAGACATTCAGACATTTAGAGATTCAGACATTCGAACATTTAGACATTCAGACATCAGGACATTAAAAGATTCATACATTTGGACATTCGGATAATCAGACATCAGGACATTTAAGCTTAAAGATATATTACAGTCCGTTTTGCTTATTACATTGGAAAAAATGTTTGTTCCTATTGCACGTTCGTCAGTGATTTTTTTGGACAAAATTGATATACAAATCTTGAATTGGGCACCATACTGCCCTGATCTAAATCCCATAGAGAATTTGTGAAATAATAATCGGCATCTCAGGAGCCGACGAACACTATCTGTGCTACTTAACGACATAGAAGATATGGTGAGAAGAATTTGGAAGCAATTGATCAAGAATAAATACAATGAACTATATATCTAGTCTCTGTGAAGAAGTAATTAGAAATAGAAACAGTCGTTATAGAAAGATCTTGTTAAAGATATGATGATGATGCAGATAAAGAAGAAGAAGATGATAATGATCAAGATGATACTAATAATGATGGTAATAAATATGATGATAATAATAATGATGGTGATGAAGATGACGAAGAAAAAGAAGAAGATAATGATGATGATAATAATGATGCTAATGAAGAAAAAGAAGAAGAAGAAAAAGAAGATGATGATAATAATAATGATGGTGATGAAGATGACGAAGAACAAAAATTGGTGCTGAATCAGTACAAAATTTCCAATCAAACTCAAAAAAGAAGATGATGAAAATGATGATGATGATAAAGAAGAAGAAGTAGAAAAGAAGATGATGATAATGATGTTGATGACGAAGAAGATGATGATGATGATAAAGAAGAAGAAAAGAAGATGATGATGATGTTGATGACGAAGAAGATGATGATGATGAAGAAGAAGAAAATGATTTTTTTTCAATTGCTCCTTTATGTTAATTTTAGTTAAAAATAATTAAAAAAAAAATATCGAAACCCTATCAATGGTTTACATTTCAAACTTATGGTGTTGTGATAATTTTAAAGTGTGTTGGATTTGCTATTTTTCTGTAATTTCTAAGCATTTACTGTATAATTAAAAAAATTAATAATTTACTAATATTTTAGGATGTCTTAAAAGAAAAACAACAACACATCGAACAGCTTCTTAAGGAACGAGAAGAAGCTGAACATAAACATACGTCAATTGAACAGGAATTTAAAAAAGTATACAAATTTCTTTATATTTAAATCTACACCTTAAACCACAAATTATTTTTTGAAGTGATAACTTCTTATGGGAGGGACTTTTTTATTTATTAACGTACAAAAAGTTATAGCCTATCAAAAGAAAGGAAATTCTCTTAAAAATCCAAAATTCCAATTAGTTTTTTCATATCTTTTATAGTTTTCCATATACGGGGGAATTACAAAATTTTTGTTTAAAGTTGTTATTCCCTCGTATATCAAAAACTAGAAGTGTTTAAAAGAAAATTTTCTATCTCTTGATATTTATGTATTTTTACACAAAATGTATTCTCGCAAATTTTTGATAAAACGCTTTGTTTTCGAGATATTTGCACTCGAGTAAATTGAATGCGATTTTTTTTTAATTTTCACAACAGCCTTTTACAAATCTGTAAATATCTCAAAAACTATAAATGGTACAAAAATCGTTTTGATGTTTTTGTAAAGAAAATTAAACTATACACAAAAAAGTATTCCTGAGTTTTTCCGAAAAAACTAATACTTTTCGAGATATGCAGGGTCAAACAAAAAGCTTTTAAATATAAATTTGATCTCAGTTTTTCTGTCATATTTTTTAAAGTTGTTAATTAAAATGAGATTTTTTGATGCTCTTTTATGTAGAATTTAATTTTACACAAAAATGTATTTTTGCACATTTTCGATAAAACGCTTTGTTTTCGAGATATTTGCACTCGAGTAAATTGAATGCGATTTTTTTTAATTTTCACAACAGCCTTTTTCAAATCTGTAAATATCTCAAAAACTATAAATAGTACAAAAATCGTTGTAATGTTATAAAAAGAAAATTAAATTTTACAAAAAAAAGTATTCTTGTGTTTTTTCGAAAAAACTAATACTTTTCGAGATATATAGGGTCAAACAAAAAGTTTTTAAATATAAATTTGATCTCAGTTTTTCTGTCATAACTTTAAAAATTTTTAATTAAAATAAGATTTTTTGATGTTCTTTTATGTAGAATGTAATTTTACACAAAAATGTATTTTTGCAAATTTTCGATAAAACGCTTTGTTTTCGAGATATTTGCACTCAAGTAAATTGAATGCGTTTTTTTTTAATTTTCACAAAAGCCTTTTACAAATCTGTAAATATCTCAAAAACTATAAATGGTACAAAAATCGATTTAATGTTTTTGGAAAGAAAATTAAATTTTACAAAAAAAAGTATTCCTGAGTTTTTTCGAAAAAACTAATACTTTTCGAGATATACAGGGTCAAACAAAAAGTTTGATGTTCTTTTATGTAGAATTTAATTTTACACAAAAATGTATTTTTGCAAATTTTCACCTGAAACGCACACCTTTTTTTTAATTTTATTTTTTAGTATCAAGATCAAACATCTTTAACAATAGAAAAATTAAAACAAGAAATAATTCAATTAACACAAAACTTAGAAGAAGAAAAACGTAAAAACGAAGATATTCAATTTAGACTCGAAGAAATTGCGATAGTAAAAGAAGATTTAGAAAATACAATCGAAACGAATGCTACGAAAATAAAAGAAGTAACTGATGAATTAACCAAAGAAAAATTGAAAAATGATGTTGTTGAAATGGATAATAGTAATCAATTATTTGAAGCAGAAGAAAATTTGATTAAATATAAAGAAGAAATTGATTTATTAAAACAACAATTACAAGATTCGAAATTAAAAGAAGTTATACTTCAAGGAGATCATGATAGTACAACAGGTAATTATAATTTCTATATTTATAATGTCATATGTCATATGTTACAGTTGTTATTGAAATGACAAATTTGATTTGTCAATTGTCACATGTCAAATGTGTCATAAACTATTGATTTTTGACATTTATATGACTTGTGACGTTTATTTTAACAAAAAAATGTCATTATTTGACATCTGTCAAAAAAAAGCGTTTTAAAATAACGTATTAATGTATGAAATTTGACAGACATAAAATTGTGACAGTTGTTATTCAAATGTCAAATTTGATTTGTCAATTGTCAAATGTCATATTTATTCTCCAATACTAATCACATTTTTACAAAAAGATTTCTCATAACTGATTGATTTTGACATTTATATGACGTTTAATTTAACAATAAAATGTCACAATTTGACATCTGTCAAACAAAAGTGTTTTAAAATGAAGTATTAATGTATGAAATTTGACAGATAGCAAATTGTGACAATTGTTGTTGAAATGTCAAATTTGATTTGTCAATTGTCATATGTCAAATGTGTCATAAATCATTGATGTTGACATTTATATAACTTTTGACGTTTATTTTAATAAAAAATGTCAATAAAAAGCGTTTTAAAATAACGTATGAAATTTGACAGACATCAAATTGTGACAGTTGGTGAAATTTCAAATTTGGTTTGTCAATTGTCACATGTCAAAATTTAATTTTCAGTATTAATCACATTTTTACAAAAAGATTTGACATAAATCTTTGATTTTGACATTTATATGACTTGTGACGTTTGTTACACATGTCATTATTTGACATCTGTCAAAAAAACTTTTTAAAATGACTTATTAATGTATGAAATTTGACATATCAAATTGTGACAGTTGTTATTAAAATTTCAAATTTAATTTATCAATTGTCACATGTCAAAATTTATATTTTAGTATTAATTACATTTTTACAAAAAGATTTGTCATAAATCATTGATTTTGACATTTATATGACTTTTGATGTTTATTTTAATAAAAAATGTCACTTTTTGTTAAATGTCAATAAAAAGCGTTTTAAAATGACGTATGAAATTTGACAGACATCAAATTGTGACAGTTGTTGAAATGTCAAATTTGGTTTGTCAATTGTCACATATCAAAATTTATTTTTCAGTGTCATAAATCATTGATTTTGACATTTATATGACTTGTGACGTTTGTCACAGATGTAATTATTTGACATTTCTCAAAAAAACGTTTAAAATGACTTATTAATGTATGAAATTTGACAGACATCAAATTGTGACAGTTGTTATTGAAATGTCAAATTTGATTTGTCAATTATCACATGTCAAAATTTATTTTTCAGTATTAATCACATTTTTACAAAAAGATTTCTCATAAATGATTGATTTTGACATTTATATGACGTTTATTTTAACTATAAAATGTCACAATTTGACATCTGTCAAAAAAAGCATTTTAAAATAATGTATTAATGTATGAAATTTGACAGACATCAAATTGTGACAGTTGTTATTGAAATGTCAAATTTGATTTTTCAATTGTCACATGTCAAATTTATTTTAAAATTTTTACAAAAAGATGTGCCATAAATCATTGATTTTGACATTTATATGACTTTTGACGTTTATTTTAATAAAAAAATGTCACTTTTTGATAAATGTCAATAAAAAGCGTTTTAAAATGACGTATGAAATTTGACAGACATCAAATTGTGACAGTTGATGAAATGTCAAATTTGATTTGTCAATTGTCTCATGTCAAATTTATTCTCTCATTTTTACAAAAAGATGTGTCATAAATCATTTATTTTGACATTTATATGACTTTTTACGTTTATTTGAACAAAAAATGTGATTATTTGACATCTGTCAAAAAAAGTGTTTTAAAATGACGTATTAATGTATGAAATTTGACAGACATCAAATTGTGACAATTGTTGTTGAAATGTCAAATTTGATTTGTAAATTGTCATATGTCAAATGTGTCATAAATCATTGATTTTGACATTTATATAACTTTTGACGTTTATTTTAATAAAAAAATGTCACTTTTTGATAACTGTCAATAAAAAGCGTTTTAAAATGACGTACGAAATTTGACAGACATCAAATTGTGACAGTTATTGTTATTGAAATGTCAAATTTGATTTGTTAATTGTCACATGTCAAAATTTATATTTTAGTATTTTAGTATTAATTACATTTTTACATTGATTTTGACATTTATATGACTTTTGACGTTTATTTCAATAAAAAAATGTCACATTGTGATAAATGTCAATAAAAAGCGTTTTAAAATGACGTATGAAATTTGACAGATATTAAATTGTGACAGTTGTTGAAATGTCAAATTTGGTTTGTCAATTGTCACATGTCAAATTTATTTTCCAGTATTAATCACATCTTTACAAAAAGATGTGTCATATATTGTTGATTTTGACATTTATATGACTTGTGACGTTTATTTTAACAATGTTACTATTTGGCATTTGTCAAAAAAGAGTTTTAAAATAACGTATTAATGTATAAAATTTGACAGACATCAAATTCTAACAGTCGTTGTTGACATGTCAAATTTGATTTGTTAATTTTGTCACATGTCAGAATTTATATTTCAGTATTAATCACATTTTTACAAAAAGATTTGTCAAAACCATTGATTTTGACATTTATATTATTTTTGACGTTTATTTTAATAAAAAATGTCACTATTTGATACCTGTCAAAAAAAGCGTTTTAAAATGACGTATTAATGTATGAAATTTGACAGATATCAAATTATGACAGTTGCTATTGAAATGTCAAATTTGATTTGTCAATTGTCATATGTCAAAATTTATTTATTTTTTAGTATTAATCACATCTTTACAAAAAGAAGTGGATCAATACAAATTGGATTTATCGGAAAAAAACGAAATGATAAATCTTCTCCAAGAAGAAATTACAAAAAATCAAACAGATTTTCAAAAACAACTCGAAGAAAATATAAATAAAATCGAAGATTTAAAAAATTTAATCAAATTAAAAGAAGATAATTTAAATAATATAAAAAATCAATTCGATAACACAAATAAATTAATCGAAGAAAAATCAATAACAATTACAAAATTATCAAATGAAAAATTAATCATCGAAAGTGATTTTGATCAATTAAAAACGAAATTTAATACAAATGAAGAAAATATGAAGAAAATCGAAACAGAATTGGAATCACTTAAAGAAAGTTTACAACAAAAAGATAAACAATTAAATAAATATGAAGAAGATATTAAAATTAATAATAACGAACTCACTAAAGCTTTCGATACAATCAAACTATTAGAAACTACCAAAATCGATTTGGAATCGGTCACAAACAATTTGAAACAATCTCAAACTGATTTAATTGATGTAGAAACTAATTTAAAAAAAGAAATAAATAAACAAACAAAACAAATAGAAGAATTGAATGAAATAATTAACAAAAATAAAGAAGATTTTAATAATCAAATTATAACAAAAGATAAAACAATAAAATCGTTAGAAACTCAATTAGAATCGTCCAAAATCGATTTGGAATCGGTCAGAAATGATTTGAAACAATACCAAACTAATTTAACTGATGTAGAAACGAATTTAAAAAAAGAACGTGATGATATTAAAGAAACGTTAAAAGCGAAAATTAAAGAATTGGAAGATACGAAATTGGAATATAATAAAACAACAAAACAAATTGAAGAATTGAATGAAATAATCAACAAAATCAAAGAAGATTTTAATAATGAAGTTATCACAAAAGATGAAACCATAAAATCGTTAGAAACTCAATTAGAAACGTGCAAAATCAATTTGGAATCAGTTACAAACAGTTACCAACAATCAGAAAAAGAATTTGAAATAAAACAAGAAAAAATAAAAGAATTAAACGAAATAATAGAAAAAATTAACAAAGAAATTACAAAAAAAGATGAAGATATTAATGAATCTTCTAATACAATAAAACTACTTGAAACTGAATTAAAAACAACCAAAATCGATTTGGAATCGGTCAGAAACGATTTGAAACAATACCAAACTAATTTAACTGATGTAGAAACGAATTTAAAAAAAGAACGTGATGATATTAAAGAATCGTTAAAAGAGAAAATTAAAGAATTGGAAGATACGAAATTGGATTATAATAAAACAACAAAACAAATTGAAGAATTGAATAAAATGAACAACAAAATCAAAGAAGATTTTAATAATGAAGTTATAACAAAAGATGAAACCATAAAATCGTTAGAAACTCAATTAGAAACGTTCAAAATCAATTTAGAATCAGTTACAAACAGTTACCAACAATCAGAAAAAGAATTTGAAATAAAACAAGAAAAAATAAAAGAATTAAATGAAATAATAGAAAAAATTAATAACGAAATTACAAAAAAAGATGAAGATATTAATGAATCTTCTATTACAATAAAACTACTCGAAACTGAATTAAAAACAACCAAAATCGATTTGGAATCGATGAGAAACGATTTGAAACAATACCAAACTAATTTAAGTGATGTAGAAACGAATTTAAAAAAAGAACGCGATGATGTTAAAGAATCGTTAAAAGAGAAAATTAAAGAATTGGAAGATACGAAATTGGAATATAATAAAACAACAAAACAAATTGAAGAATTGAATGAAATAATCAACAAAAATAAAGAAGATTTTAATAATAAAGTTATCACAAAAGATGAAACAATAAAATCGTTACAAATTCAATTAGAAACATCCAAAATCGATTTGGAAACAGTTACAAACAATTACCAACAATCAGAAACTAATCTATTAAAAGAATTCGAAAAAAATAAAGAATTAAACGAAATTATCGACAAAATGAACAACGAAATTACAATAACAGATGAAAATATTAATAAATCTTCTGATACAATAAAACTACTCGAAACTGAATTAAATACAACCAAAATCGATTTGGAATCGGTCAGAAATGATTTGAAACAGTCCCAAACTGATTTAATTGATGTAGAAACGAATTTAAAAAAAGAACGCGATGATGTTAAAGAGAAAATCAAAGAGTTAGAAGATACAAAATTAGAATTAAATAAACAAACAAAACAAATAGAAGAATTAAATGAAATAAACAACAAAATTAAAGAAGATTTTAATAATGAAATTACCACAAAAGATGAATCAATAAAATCGTTACAAACTCAATTAGAAACATCCAAAATCAATTTGGAATCGGTCAGAAATGAATACCATACTAATTTAACTGATGTAGAAACTAATTTAAAAAAACAACGTGATGATATTAAAGAAACATTAAAAGAGAAAATTAAAGAATTGGAAGATACGAAATTGGAATATAATAAAACAACAAAACAAATTGAAGAACTCAATAATGAAATTATAACAAAAAATGATGAAATAAAATCATTACAAACACAATTAGAATCTTCAAAAACCGATTTGGAATCAATTAAAACCAATCTCGAACAATCACAAACTAATTTATTAAAAGAAATTGAAGAAAATTTAAAAAATAAAAATAATGAAATTAAAGAAATGAATGATAAATATAATAAAGAAATAGAAAAAGTTAATATTTATGAAAATCAATTAAAAGAACTAAATGAAGATCATCAAAATTATGAAATTCGTGTATCAGATTTATTAACCGATATCGAAAATAAAGATGAAGAAATTAATAAATTAAAAGAAAACATTGATAAATTATCATTAGAAAATATTAATAATAATTCAAAGATGGAAGATATTAAAAAAGAAACTGAAAGTAAAAATAAAGACCAACAAGAATTAATTTTAAAGTTAAATAAAGAAATAGAAGATTTAAATAAAAAATTAATTAAATTAGAAGAAATACAAAAACTTTTAGATAAGAAGGATACTCAATTAAATTTACAAAATTATGAATTAGATAAATTGAAAGAAGAATTGCGTACAATAAAATCAACAAAAATTAATAAAGATGTGATAAATGCAGCTGGAGATACAAAAACGGATTCTGTAAGTTTATTTATTTATTTTATTATTAAGTAGGCTTAGTAATTATTTCGCTTTTTGTTTATTAAATTTATCTTACGTCAATTGTTAATACTTGTGTCACATGTCAACATTAATGTCATTGACATTCAGGCATCAAATGTCAAAGAAAATTATTGCACTTGTTGATTTACGATTTTCTTTAACTTTATTACAATTATGACAATTTTGACATTTCACAAAACAATTTTGACAACTATGAAATTAAAATTATGACAAATATGACACTTTACGTTTAAATTTTGACAATTTTTATATTTAACGTTTAAATGTTGACAATTTTAACTTTTGACGTTTAAATTTTGACATTTCATAGAAAAATGTTGGTAATATTGACATTTGACATTACAAATATGACAATTTTGACATTTTACAAAATACTTTTGGCAAATATGACATTTGACGTTTAAATTTAGACAATTTTTAACTTTTGACGATTAAATTTCGACATTTTTGACAAATATAAAATTTAACTCTCAAATTTTGACATTTGACGTTCAAATTTTGACATTTTGTAGAAAAATTTTAAAAATATTAACATTTGTATTACACATATGACAATTTCGACATTTCACAGTACAATTTTGACAACTATGACATTTGATGATAAAATTTTGACAACTATGACACTTTACGTTTAAATTTTGACATTTGAAGTTCAAAATTTGATAAAATTTACATTTAACATTTAAATTTTGATATTTTATAGAAACATTTTGGTAATATTGACATTTGATATTACAAATATGACAATTTTGACATGTTACACAACAATTTTGACAACTATGACATTTGATGTTAAAATTTTGACAAATATGACACTTTATGTTTAAATTTTGACATTTGACGTTTAAATTTTGATATTTTATAGACAAAATATGGTAATATTTGACATTTGATATTGCAAATATGGCAATTTTTATATTTTATAGAAAGGTTTTAGTAATATTGACATTTTATTTGACAAATATGACCATTTTGACATTTTAGAGAACAATTTTGACAACTATGAAATTTGAAGTTCAAATTTTGACAAATATGACACTTTACGTTTAAATTTTGACATTTGAGGTTCAAGTTTTGATAAAATTGACATTTGACGTTTAAATTTTGATAATTTATAGAAAAATTTTGATAATATTGACATTTGATATTACAAATATGACAATTTTGACAAATATGCCACTTCACGTTTAAATTTCGACATTTGACGTTGAAATTTTGATGTCAAATGTTAACATTAATGTCATTTGTCAACATGAATGTCAATTGTCAACCGCCAGTATTGCCATATTTGTTCGCAGGTGGCGTTGATACAAAATGCATAAAACGCTATATAAGCACATCATAGAAATCGTTTTTTTTTTTATTAATTAGCTTCTATTGCACTTGCATGTATTTTATTTTCTTAATCAGGTACAAATTAATAATAACAATGACATAAAACAGTTATTGGAGGAGAAATTGTTTGCCGAAAATCAAGTTAGTTTTCTCAATTCTATCATTGCTGATATGCAAAAGAAAAGTGAAGAACAAAAGATTCGAATTGAAATTTTGGAAATGGGATACAATTCTTCTGCAGCTGATGAATTACAAGCGTAAGTAAATTAAATCAGAACAACATTTTAGTACATCAAATTATTGACAACATTGACGTTATATTGTTAGTTTAATGACAGTTTACTGTCAAAAATAGTGAATAATTTGTTTACTGACAATATGTGATTCATGTCAAATGTCAAAAAATCATGTCAAAAAGTTAAAAATCTGATTCAAATGTCATTAATTGATGTCAAAAGTAAAAAATTTGATGCAAATGTATAAAATTGATGTCAAAAGTAAAAAACTCAAACCATATGTCAATAATTCATGTCAAATGTCAAAAATGTGATGAAAATGTCATAAATTTGATGCAAATGTCTAAAATTTATATGAAATGTCAAAAAAATCATGTCAAAAGTTAAAAATTCGATTGAAATGTCATTAGTTTATGTCAAATGTCAAAAATTCGATTCAAATGTCATTAATTCATATCAAAAGTCAAAAATTTGATGCAAATGTCTAAAATTAATGTCAAAAATTCAAACCATATGTCAAAAATTCTGGTCAAATGTCAAGAAATCATAACAAAAGTTAAAAAATTCGATTAAAATGACATTAATTGATGTCAAATGTCATAAGTTTGATGCAAATATTTAAAATTTATGTCAAATGTCAAAAATTATATTTAAATGTCATTAATTCATGTCAAACGGTCTAAAATTAATGTCAATTGTCAAAAATTTCTGTCAATCGTTAAAAAAATCATGTCAAATATTAAAAAATTATGAAAAGAATTATTCAAATGTCAAAAGTCAGAGATTCGATTCAAATGTCATTAATTCGTGGCAAAAGTTAAAAATTTAATGCAAATGTGAAAAACTCATGTCAAATGTTAAAAATTTGATGCAAATGTCAAAAAATCATGTCAAAAAATCATGTCAAAATTATAATAATTATATTTATATGTCAAAATTCAATAACTCGACTCCAATGTCAAACGTCAAAAACTTGATACAAATGTCTAAAATTTATGTCAAATGTCAAAAAATCATGACAAAAGTCAAAAATTTGATTCAAATTTCAATAATTTATGTCAAACGTCACAAATAGTGAATAATTTGTTTACTAACAAGATTGACAGTTTATAGTATGACATTTTAGTGTGAAAATTAACAAGATTGATATTTGACAGTTTTGACATTTAATATTTGATCCCAAAATTTCACATTGACATACGTTATGTCTCTTTTTGACATTTGACAATACAAATATGACAGTTTTGACATTTCACATACTTATAATTAATATTTGACGATACAAATATGGGGTGCATTCGTCTTGGACGCTCACACGCTTTCAGCGCACTCAATCGTCTTTTTCAGCGTTCGACTTGGCGCTGTGAGTAACAAAAAGTCACGCTCGCGGCTAACTTCGTGAGATTAATCTCGTGCTCACAGACGCTAAATCCACAGAGGTAGGGCAGCAAAAGCGTGAGAGCTTAATGGTACTGTTTTTCTAAACGAATGATGCATGAGCATAAGCTAACCAAACTTTGTAATCAAAAAAGAAATTGTTAATATTAAAAATGGCGAGATTTAAATTCTTTGTTCGTAAAAGCTGGTATAACCTGTTCAACGAAATGTTTAAGCCTTTATAAGCATTCTTTTTATTAAATAAATTTAAATATGTACAACAATATTCCCATTCCATTTCATTATCACTATCTTCTATCATATTGTATTCATCATCACTATCGTCAGAATCATTTATAATTTCCAATAAATTATGTATTATCTAAAAAACATTTCCTTTATTCGCCATGTTGATACAAACTAACGCAACGCTCACAACGTCCAAAACGAACGATATTTTCTAAACGATTCTAAGCGTTCTTAGGCCAACACGAACAACAATAATTTGTGGTTATAAGCATGAGTGCTCAAAGCGTGTGAGCGTCCAAGACGAATGCACCCATGATAAGTTCGATATTTGACACATTGATATGTCACTAATATGACAACATATTAGAAGAACACGTTGTTAAATTTTCTTTTCTTTTTTTGAAGTATGGGTATCAAAATGGATTCACATCAGGCAGCTCCAAGAATGTATTGTGATATTTGTGAAGAATTTGATCTTCACGAAACTGAGGATTGCCCAACTCAAAGTGAAGATCATGAACCAATTAATAATAATAATCAAGCAACCAAAGTTAAACCACCACCTAGATCCTATTGTGAAAATTGTGAAGGTAAAAATACAAAAAAAACATGGCAGAAGTGATAACTTCAACTAATTTAAAAATTAAAAAAATACAAAAATTTCAAACTTTAATAACTTGTTTATTTGTAAACTTACAAAAAGTTATAACCTATCAAAAGATAGGAAATTTTCTCACAAATTTAAAAATGTTGCTATTTTTTTTATAACTTTTCTAGTTTTTGATATACGAGGGAATTACCATTTTTAACAAAAATTTTGTAATTCCGTCGTATATTGAAAACTATAAAAGATACGAAAAGACTAATTAGAATTTTGGATTATTGAGAAAATTTCCTTTCTTTTGATAGGTTATAACTTTTTGTACGTTGCGTATAAAGCAGTTTACCCTCCCATAAGAAGTTATCACTTCAAAAAAATAATAATAATAAAAATATATATGTTTAATTATGATATTCTTTTATTTTAGTATTTGGACATGATACTCAAGACTGCACTGAAGAACAAGAATATTAATTTAATTTAAAGTACAATTTGTTGATATTTAAAAAATAAGTAGAAAATATATTTTCGTATTTAATTCTAATCTAATCCTTCTTTCTTCTCTTTAATGGCTTCCTGAAACAAATAATAACCAATCAGTATTATAAAAAAAAAATTTCAAAATTTTGAAAAAATCAAAAATTTTGAATTTTTCAAAAACTGTTGAAAATTGTGAAAAATTGTTGAAAAAGTTTTTTTGATTTTTGATATCTCAACAACCAAAAAAGATATCAAAATACAATTTTTTGATTTTCATAGAGAATTTTGTCCTGATTCAGAAACTTTTTGAATTTTTCGAAAATTCCCAAAATCAAGCGAGATATGGCTATTTTTCAAAAAGACACATCAACTTTTTCGAATTTTTGATATCTCAAAAACCAAAAAAGATATAAAAAAACAGTTTTCTTATTATGATAGAGAATTTTGTCCTGATTCAGAAACTTTTTGAATTTTTCAAAAATTCCCAAAATTAAGCGAGTTACAGCAATTTTACTAAAAGAAAAACAGTACACATACATTCAAGCTAACTGGAACACTTTTATATTACGAAAAGACACTCAAAAATCAATTTTTAACACAAAAAATGTTACATAATTAATATAAATTTGATCTTACCTTAAATCTCTCCTCAAACAAAGACAACTCAGAAATTAAATCAGTTATAGCGTGCATTAACGCTTCTTGTGGTGAATAATCCGAAGTAGTTTGAATTCTCAATACAAATTTATGTTCCAATGGATGTGGTAATTAGGTATTTATAACCAGCAAAAAGTAGGTACATTTGGATCTTTTAAAAGTTGACTGTAAAGTAAATATTTAAAATTTAAAAATATTTTAGTTTAATTATTTGTAAACAAATACTTACTTTCTAATCATATTTCCAAGAGTACAATCTTCTTTGTTGATTGTAAAAATTGCTGCATTAGGAACTTTCGTATCTTGTTCTCGTAGTATAATTCTATGCAAAATAATAATAATAATAATAATATAGGTAAATTGTAAATATGTATACCTAATTAATTGAAGAGAATTTTTAGGTTAACTTACTTTTTTTCACCATCGTACAACAAGAACGATTCGAATGTTGGTGGTGCGTTCATTGTTAATTAGTGTACGTATTGTACTCGTCTTAATTAATATTTGATACTGATTTATTTTTCTAACAAGAAATAAAATACTTAAAAATATTAGATTTACTTGATATTGTTAGTTACAGCTAACTTCATGTTATTTGATGTGATTTGTAACAGATGACAGACTGACTACTATGTTATTATACAGTTAGTAATTTAAATTAACAATAATTGTAAATAATAATAATATTAATTGATAATGAAATATTGAAATTAGTCAAAAATGCAATTTTTCCTAAAAAATATACAAGGATGGTCGAAATATCCGCCCGCAGATTTAAAATAGTTCAAATTTATCGATGTGTCAAAAAAGTGGCCTTGCACGTTATAGGAAAAATAGCAAATTTTTACCAAAAATATGTTAAAATTGCAAAATTTTATCAATAACGCAATTTTTGTTGAAAAATATCTAAGGATGCTTAAAATATCCACAGATTTAAAAAATATCAAAATTATCGATCAGTCACCAAGTGCCAGAAAGAGTTGTAAAATACGTAAAAATATTGCTAAAAAATGCTAAAATTATATCAATAACGTAATTTTTGTTGAAAAATATACAAGGATGGTCGAAATATACACACACAGATTTAAAAAAAGTTCAAATGTGGCCACCTATTGACAGATAGATAAATTTATAATATTTGAAATCTACATATATTTCAACAATCGTCGTTAATTTTGTAGGCAATATTACATTTTTGACTAATTTAAACACTTTATTATCAAAATTTAATAATATTTTTACGAAAAAACCAAGATTTTCATGAAAAATAAGCAAATCTGCAAATGTAGGTAACTAAATTACAGTTTTCTGTTATTGTTACAGTTTTCTGTAACAAAAATTAGTAGGCATCTGTGTGGGTGTTAAAAAAAAAAAAAAAAAAAAAAAAAAAAAAAAAAAAAAAAAACAGGTTTTTTTGCAACCATATTATTCTATTTTGATTATAAAGTATTAAAATTAATCAGAAATATAATTGTTTCTAAAAAATATAAAAGGATGGTTGAAATATTTGCAGATTTTAACATTTTTATCCTCATGGTTTATTTACATTACATTTGGAAATCTGCAAATATTTCGAGCATCCTCGTATATTTTTCAGAAAAAAATGCATTTTTGATAAATTTGAATACTTTTTTATCAAAATTTGTAAATATTTTTACGAAAAAAACAAAATTTGCTATTTTCTCGAAAAAAATGTCGATAACTAAATTACAGTTTCCTGTAAAAAATGATCAATGTCGGTAACAAAATTACAGATTCCTATAAAGTCGATAACTTTTTTGTGACGTAATGTCGGTAACTAAATTACAGTTTTCTGTAAAAAAATCAATGTCGGTAACAAAATTACAGATTCCTATAAAGTCGATAACTTTTGTGTGACGTAATGTCGGTAACTAAATTACAGTTTTCTGTAAAAAAACACCTTTTTTGGGTCGTAATGTCGGTAACTAAATTACAGTTTTCTGTAAAATGTCGGTAAATTTCTGTATATATAAATAAATCGATTATTTGATTCAAGGATGCTGACACGTAAATTAATCAATTAATTAATCGAGAAAGACTGTTTTTTTGGTAAAAATATTATTCAATTTTGATAATAAATTATTAAGATTAGTCGAAAATATAATTTTTCCTAAAAAATTTACAAGGATGGCTGAAATATTTGCAGATTTCTCAAAACTTATAAACTGGTAGAATTATGTCATTTATGCAAATAAATGCCGTATTTTAATAAAATATCGATAAATTTACATTGAAAATAAATAAACAATGTTTATTTATCAATTTTTACATTAAAATAATAAAGGATGCTAAAAATATAAACAAATTTATATTTAGTTGACATTTCATGCATCTAAAGCGATTTCAAAAAAAGAAAAAAAAAGAAGAATTTTGACATTTATACAAAAAATTGTCTTATTTTAACAAAATATCAATAAATTTACATTAAAAATAAATAAACAATGTTTATTTATTAGTTTTTACATAAAAACAGCAAAGGATGCGATAAATATAACCAGATTACAATTTTGTTGACATTTCTAAACTGTACTCAAAAAAAGAAGAATCATACAGATACTCAATTAAAACCAATTTCTATAAATAAAACAATCAAAAAACCATTCATAAATAAACAAATTAGATTCATTTTATTAATATTTATAGTATTTTATACGATTTAATAGAACTAAAAAACAAGTGTGTTCGTTAGAGACCATAAATCAAAAAAGAAGAAGAATCGATTTGATTCGTTTGACAGATAAACGATTATTAACAATTTTTATTATTAAAAATGACTTAAAACGATAAAAAATTTAATTAATTGTTAACAAATTACATTTATTTTGATTAAATCTGATTAATTATAACTAAATTTAATAGAAATTAATCAAAATATAAAAATAATCGATTGTCAGTTTGAGAAAGTTAGTTGAGTCTGTCACCCAAACAAACAATCAGTGAATCGCATCAATTTTCATCCAAAAACCCCAAATTTTCATCTTAAAAACCTCTAAAAACCCATTTTCACACTTAGAACCGTCCTAAAACAATGCTTTACACGTCTAAAAAGAGTGTAATTCAGAGTGATTTAACACCTAACCTCAACACGAGCCATCAGGGTATAGAAGGTCGCATTTTCATCGAGAGTTTTAGTGTTTTTTCGATAATCGAGTGCAAAAATTGTATTAAAATTATATTTAAATAATAAATTTAATGATTATTATCGACTTATTAATTATCAAATTAGTAACTGTGGGTAATTAAATTACAATTTTCTATATTTTCTATTAACAATTCAATATTTAGTATTTTATTTCTCGTATTACACAATAGGTGGCGCTAGTTTACACTTTAAGAAAAAAAATCATGAATTACAAGAAAATATCAATTAATAAATTTGACAGATTTACAGTAAATTTGACAGATTGACGGTAAATTCGACAGATTGACAGTAAAATTGACAGATTGATAGTAAATTTGACAGATTGACAATAAATTTGACATGTCAAATGTTAACTATCAAATTACAACTGTCAAATGTCAACTGACAAATCTCAACTTTTAACTGTCAAATCAACTTTTAACTGTCAAATGTCAACTTTTAACTGTCAAATATCAACTGTCAAATGTCAACTGTGAAACATCAATTGTCAAATCTTAACTGTCAACTGTCAAATGTTAACTGTTAACTGTCAAATGTCAACTGTCAAATGCCAAATTTGAAATGGCAACTTTCAAATGTCAAATCTCTACTGTCAAGTGTCAACTGTCAACAGTCAAATGTCAACTTTCATATGTCAAATCTCTACTGTCAAGTGTCAACTGTCAATTGACAAAAGTCAACTGTCAATTGACAAAAGTCAACTGTCAATTGACAAAAGTCAACTGTCAACTGTCAATTGTAAACTGTCAATTGTCAACTGTCAATTGTCAACTGTCAATTGTCAACTGTCAATTGTCAACTGTCAATTGTCAACTGTCAATTGTCAACTGTCAATTGTCAACTGTCAATTGTCAACTGTCAATTGTCAACTGTCAATTGTCAACTGTCAATTGTCAACTGTCAATTGTCAACTGTCAATTGTCAACTGTCAACTGTCAATTGTCAACTGTGAAATGTCAATTGACAAACGTCAACTGTCAAATGTCAATTGACCAAAGTCAACTGTCAATTGTCAACTGTCAACTGTCTTTTGTCAACTGTCAAATGTCAATTGTCAACTGTCAACTGTCAACTGTCAACTGTCAATTGTCAACTGTCAATTGTCAACTGTCAATTGTCAACTGTCAATTGTCAACTGTCAACTGTCAATTGTCAACTGTCAATTGTCAATTGTCAATTGTCAATTGTCAATTGTCAATTGTCAATTGTCAATTGTCAATTGTCAATTGTCAATTGTCAACTGTCAATTGTCAACTGTCAATTGTCAATTGTCAATTGTCAACTTTCAACTGTCAACTGTCAACTGTCAAATGTCAACTGTCAACTGTCAAATGTCAACTGTCAATTGTCAACTGTCAATTGTCAACTGTCAATTGTCAACTGTCAATTGTCAACTGTCAATTGTCAACTGTCAATTGTCAACTGTCAATTGTCAACTGTCAATTATTGTCAACTGTAAATTTTCAACTGTCAAGTGTCAACTGTCAATGGTCAACTGTCAATTGTCAACTATCAACTGTCAACTGTCAATTGTCAATTGACAAAAGTCAACTGTCAAATGTCAATTGACAAAAGTCAACTGTCAATTGACAAAAGTCAACTGTCAATTGTCAACTGTCAATTGTCAATTGACAATTGTCAACTGTCATTTGTCAACTGTCATTTGTCAACTGTCAACTGTCAATTGACAACAGTCAACTGTCAATTGACAAAAGTCAACTGTCAATTGTCAACTGTCAATTGTCAACTGTCAATTGTCAATTGTCAATTGTCAATTGTCAATTGTCAACTGTCAATTGTCAATTGTCAACTGTCAATTGTCAACTGTCAATTGTCAACTGTCAATTGTCAACTGTCAATTGTCAACTGTCAATTGTCAACTGTCAATTGTCAACTGTCAATTGTCAACTGTCAATTGTCAATTGTCAACTGTCAATTATTGTCAACTGTCAATTGTCAACTGTCAATTGTCAACTGTCAATTGTCAATTGTCAACTGTCAATTGTCAACTGTCAATTGTCAACTGTCAATTGTCAACTATCAATTGTCAACTGTCAATTGTCAACTGTCAATTGTCAACTGTCAATTGTCAACTGTCAATTGTCAACTGTCAATTGTCAACTGTCAATTGTCAACTGTCAATTGTCAACTGTCAATTGACAACTGTCAATTGTCAACTGTCAATTGTCAACTGTCAATTGTCAACTGTCAATTGTCAACTGTCAATTGTCAACTGTCAATTGTCAACTGTCAATTGTCAACTGTCAATTGTCAACTGTCAATTGTCAACTGTCAATTGTCAACTGTCAACTGTCAATTGTCAATTGTCAACTGTCAATTATTGTCAACTGTCAATTGTCAACTGTCAACTGTCAATTGTCAACTGTCAATTGTCAACTGTCAATTGTCAACTGTCAATTGTCAACTGTCAATTGTCAACTGTCAATTGTCAACTGTCAATTGTCAACTGTCAATTGTCAACTGTCAATTGTCAACTGTCAATTGTCAACTGTCAATTGTCAACTGTCAATTGTCAACTGTCAATTGTCAACTGTCAATTGTCAACTGTCAATTGTCAACTGTCAATTGTCAACTGTCAATTGTCAACTGTCAATTGTCAACTGTCAATTGTCAACTGTCAATTGTCAACTGTCAATTGTCAACTGTCAATTGTCAACTGTCAATTGTCAACTGTCAATTGTCAACTGTCAATTGTCAACTGTCAACTGTCAATTGTCAACTGTCAACTGTCAATTGTCAACTGTCAATTGTCAACTGTCAATTGTCAACTGTCAATTGTCAACTGTCAATTGTCAACTGTCAACTGTCAATTGTCAACTGTCAATTGTCAACTGTCAATTGTCAACTGTCAATTATCAACTATCAATGGTCAACTGTCAACTGTAAAATGTCAACTGTCAATTGACAAAAGTCAACTGTCAATTGTCAACTGTCAATTGTCAACTGTCAACTGTCAACTGTCATTTGTCAACTGTCAACTGTCAATTGTCAATTGTCAATTGTCAATTGTCAATTGTCAACTGTCAATTGTCAATTGTCAATTGTCAATTGTCAACTGTCAATTGTCAACTGTCAATTGTCAACTTTCAATTGTCAACTGTCAACTGTCAAATGTCAACTGTCAACTGTCAATTGTCAACTGTCAATTGTCAACTGTCAATTGTCAACTGTCAATTATTGTCAACTGTCAATTTTTAACTGTCAAGTGTCAACTGTCAATGGTCAACTGTCAATTGTCAACTGTCAACTGTCAATTGTCAACTGTCAATTGTCAATTGTCAACTGTCAATTGTCAACTGTCAACTGTCAATTGTCAACTGTCAATTGTCAACTGTCAACTGTGAAATGTCAACTGTCAATTGACAAAATCAACTGTCAATTGTCAACTTTCAATTGTCAACTGTCAACTGTCAACTGTCAAATGTCAAATGTCAACTGTCAATTGTCAACTTTCAATTGTCAACTGTCAACTGTCAACTGTCAAATGTCAAATGTCAAATGTCAACTGTCAATTGTCAACTGTCAATTGTCAACTGTCAATTGTCAACTGTCAATTATTGTCAACTGTCAATTATTGTCAACTGTCAATTTTCAACTGTCAAGTGTCAACTGTCAATGGTCAACTGTCAACTGTCAACTGTCAACTGTCAATTGTCAACTGTCAATTGTCAACTGTCAATTGTCAACTGTCAATTGTCAACTGTCAATTGTCAACTGTCAATTGTCAACTGTCAACTGTCAATTGTCAACTGTCAATTGTCAACTGTCAATTGTCAACTGTCAATTGTCAACTGTCAACTGCCAATTGTCAACTGTCAATTGTCAACTGTCAACTGTCAATTGTCAACTGTCAATTGTCAACTGTCAATTGTCAATTGACAAAAGTCAATTGACAAAAGTCAACTGTCAATTGTCAACTGTCAGTTGTCAACTGTCAACTGTCAGTTGTCAATTGTCAACTGTCATTTGTCAACTGTCAACTGTCAATTGTTAATTGTCAACTGTAAATTGTCAATTGTCAACTGTCAATTGTCAACTGTCAATTGTCAACTGTCAACTGTCAACTGTCAACTGTCAACTGTCAACTGTCAACTGTCAATTGTCAATTGTCAATTGTCAATTGTCAATTGTCAATTGTCAACTGTCAATTGTCAACTGTCAATTGTCAATTGTCAACTGTCAATTGTCAACTGTCAATTGTCAATTGTCAACTGTCAATTGTCAACTGTCAATTGTCAACTGTCAATTGTCAATTGTCAACTGTCAACTGTCAATTGTCAACTGTCAATTGTCAACTGTCAACTGTCAACTGTCAATTGTCAACTGTCAACTGTCAACGGTCAACTGTCAATTGTCAATTGTCAACTGTCAACGGTCAACGGTCAACTGTCAACTGTCAATTGTCAATTGTCAATTGTCAATTGTCAATTGTCAATTGTCAATTATCAATTGTCAACTGTCAATTGTCAACTGTCAATTGTCAACTGTCAATTGTCAACTGTCAATTGTCAACTGTCAATTGTCAACTGTCAATTGTCAACTGTCAATTGTCAACTGTCAATTGTCAACTGTCAATTGTCAACTGTCAATTGTCAACTGTCAATTGTCAACTGTCAATTGTCAACTGTCAATTGTCAACTGTCAACTGTCAATTGTCAACTGTCAATTGTCAACTGTCAACTGTCAATTGTCAACTGTCAATTGTCAACTGTCAATTGTCAACTGTCAACTGTCAATTGTCAACTGTCAATTGTCAACTGTCAATTGTCAACTGTCAATTGTCAACTGTCAATTGTCAACTGTCAATTGTCAACTGTCAATTGTCAACTGTCAATTGTCAACTGTCAATTGTCAACTGTCAATTGTCAACTGTCAATTGTCAACTGTCAATTGTCAACTGTCAATTGTCAACTGTCAATTGTCAACTGTCAATTGTCAATTGTCAACTGTCAATTGTCAACTGTCAATTGTCAACTGTCAATTGTCAACTGTCAATTGTCAACTGTCAACTGTCAATTGTCAACTGTCAATTGTCAACTGTCAATTGTCAACTGTCAATTGTCAACTATCAATGGTCAACTGTCAACTGTAAAATGTCAACTGTCAATTGACAAAAGTCAACTGTCAATTGTCAACTGTCAATTGTCAACTGTCAACTGTCATTTGTCAACTGTCAACTGTCAACTGTCAATTGTCAATTGTCAATTGTCAATTGTCAATTGTCAATTGTCAATTGTCAATTGTCAATTGTCAATTGTCAATTGTCAATTGTCAATTGTCAATTGTCAATTGTCAATTGTCAATTGTCAATTGTCAATTGTCAATTGTCAATTGTCAACTGTCAATTGTCAACTGTCAATTGTCAACTGTCAATTGTCAACTGTCAGTTGTCAACTGTCAACTGTCAGT